>CM058044.1:61490498-61550498 GCA_030169165.1 Centaurea solstitialis | reverse complement strand
TTCTTACAGAATTTTGATTTTCTTTGAAGCCCGACCCTGCATGTATATGTATATTATATGTATGCATGTGTGTCAAGGAAGGATCATGCAAGAAGTTAAACATTTTACGAGAAGGCGAGAAGTCTCAATATCAGATATTGATTACACACCCATTGGTGTGTGTTTAATCATATACGATATCACACTTTTCGCCTTCCTGCAAAAATGTTTAGCTTTTCTTTTGAACCTGCCCCTGTGTGTGTGTGTGTGTATAGATGTATGCATGAGATTAGATGGACAGTGTATAGCTGATGTGAGACTCCAACATATTTATTGAATATTGATGTTTGGTTTGAATAACAGGATGAGTCTCAAGATCTGTACAAGAGACAACAGTTGAGAGAGCTGGCTATGTTAAACAATAATTTCAGAGAGCACAGTCCGCAGCCGAGAGGCAGCGTGTCGCCTTTTGGTTCTAGCGGAATGAAGCGAGCAAAGACCGCTTGGTGATGAATCTACAATGTGTACAACTCTTTGATGCATGGTTCATCATCTAGCATGGTGGACTTTTTAACTGAAAGATGAAGCAAGGGTCACAGAACAGTTTGATGTAGGTTATTATATTATTATTATTATTTTTTATTTTAAAATTAATAATTTGTGTTTTTTTTGTTGGTTTGTAGGTCTTGCGACTTTATTAGTTGCTTGGTTTCCTTTTTGTTGTCAAATTAACTAGAGACAGTTATTGGATTTATTTGTTATCAACCTTTCTTTGTGCTTATTAGTATTTTATATAGTAGTGCAACTAGTGGTACCAATTTTTGAGTTAATTTTTCTTACTCCAAGAGATTTTCATAAACTTTCTTCCACATGGACAGCAATGGTAAATTATTCAGATTAGAGAACCTTTTAAAAAGGATTATTTAAAAGTGATATTTTTCTTTTATAAAAATCAACAACTATTCTTGAAATAAAAAATGTTTTGCGAGAAAATGATATTTTATTGATTGTATTATATATCATAAAAATAAGAAACTGTAAAGAATCGAATGTATTCTTTTTTTTTTTAGTAGACTACGATTTTCTTTCAGCGGTTTGATGATTATAACTATTTTCTTTCATGTGGTTTAAAAATTGCCTTTTTCGTCTTTGTGGTTTCAATTTGCTTCTATTTCCGTCCTTGCATCTAACTTTGTTAAGAAAAGTTGTTAAAATGTCAGAAAAACATATTTAGAAAGTTACATATTCAGTCCTTGTGGTTTGTAAAGTTATAAATATTTATTCGTAAATTTTAAAAAATTCAAAACATATATATTAAATTTTTTTCTTTTTATTATTTCTTTATTATATTTTTATATTATATGTGTATATATTTTCTAAAATACTATATATACACACATACATATAATATATATATATATATATATATATATTTCATGTTTGTTTTTTTAATTTAAATTATTTTTTCCTTTTTATTATTATTTATCATAATCTATACTATATTTATATATAAAACATTATATATACATATGTGTATTTTTTTAATTAAATATTAAAATTAATTAATAAAAAATAAAGTATAAATGAGTATATGGATTAGTGTTAGTAAAATGTAATTAATAAAAAAACCGGATGGTATAAAATAAAACTAACTTTTTTTCATGAGTATTATTAACGCTTTCAAATAATAATTTAAAATAAGTAAAAATTAATAATTTTATTTATTTATTGATTTACTTATAAATTTTATTGATTTACTTAATATTTGTATTTATTAAACTTAGTCCGATGATAATTTGAAATAAATAAAAATATTAAGTAGATTAATAAAAAAAACAACTAATATAGTCTTTAATTTCATTTTATATCAAGTGATTGTTTTTATTAAATTATTATATGAAAAAAAGTTATTATTATTCAAGAAAAAAATTAATTTCATTTTATATCAAGTGATTGTTTTTATTAAATACGCTTTATTTTCAATACTCCATAATTTTAGTTAAACTTTATTTTTTATTAAATAATAAAATTTGTTTGATATTTAATATTTAAATTAAAAAGCACACATATACAAGCTATATATATGCATATATATAGTCTATTAAAAATGTATATATATATATATATATATGTAGTACAAAAATATAATAAAGAAAAAAACGTAAGTTTGAATTTTTTTAGAAGTTTAAGGACAAATATTTTAAGTTTTACGTACCATAAAGACTAAATATGTTACTTTTCAAATAAATTTTTGGACACTTTAACGGCTAAAGTTAACAGAGTTAACTGCAGGGACGAAAATAGAAGCAAACTAAAACTACAAGGACGAAAAGCAATTTTTAAACCACATGAACGAAAATAGTTATAACCATCAAAACACAAAGACGAAAATTGTAGTTTACTCTTTTCTTTTTTATAGATTTTAACTTTTGTTCCTTGATTTGTAAAACTCTTGTCATCCAAAATGTTAGTATGACGGACTTCATGCATTGTGTTGGGTGTTTATCTATATGCTTACACCAAAAAGAGGTATATAGTGCAACTGATGTCTATTATACATCGCTATTATATTCAAGTAAAAAAGTATACAATTGATTTAAAAGGGTATAATGGTCATTTGTCATCTCATTTAAGGGATTAATGGATGACCGTTAACATGAGGGACAAAATCCATAACAAACTGCATACCTAAAGGTTTTTTTTGTAATAAATGAATTTTTTTTTTGAGAAGGTTCACCTGGACTTTGGCCAGACTACATCCTTGGCAATTTTTACCGAGAGCTAAAACATGCTCCCCTGGGATTAATACTCAGTGGCCCCTGGTTGCTCACCCCCGGATTCGAACTTGGGTGGGTTTTTCCCCAACACCAAGCCTTAACCGGTAGGCTGCCCCATTGGGGTTAAATAATAAATGAATTTTAAGGACCAAATCTGTAACATTTGACAAACCTTAGGGACCAAAGCTTTGGAAAAAATATCATGTACTTATCAATAGTTTAATAAAGTTATTTGATTATTTTTTTGAGAAAATTTCATCTATATCCTTTAAAACTTGTTATATTACGTATATATCCTTAGAAACTTTAAAATTACATATATATCATTCTAAACCTTTAAAACTCACAATATATCCTTCTCCCTAATTTAATTAGATTTATCCCTTTAAAAAATACAAATCATTATCTATAAATCGAAAGATTTTCTAAATTATTAAACTACCCTTCCTATTTTCCTACCCAATTAATCAAAATCAAATCCCCTTGTATCTGATTTCCAATTGACGACTTCAACACTTCTTTGCCTTCCATCTCCAAATCGACTTCAACCTCTGTCTCCAACCTTCTCGATCTCCAGATTGCCTTCCAGATCTAATCGACGATCTGCCAAAAAGGAGAAAGATAAAGGGTAGGAAAATAGGTTCTCCAGCGAATTGCTCCAGCGATGACGCCCGAGCTAGAGATCGATGAGCATATTTCTAAAGATTCTATATCAATATTGCATTTTTTTTCTACATCGAAATTAATTAAGTTGGTGTGATTCGCGTTTCCGCACAAATTTTCACCATGCGATTCTGTTGGGATTCTTTTAGGGTTTCAATTTGATTTCTTTCTGTTGTTTTAATTAACTCAAAACCCCATCTCGAATTAAATTTCTTGCATTTATTATCCAGATTGACCAATTGCTTGAATTTATTACCCCATTTTGAATTTCTTGATTCTCCTCTTTAATTTAAATTGCTTTCAATTGGTTGGTGAACTGTATTGTTTTGTGGTGGAAAGATAAATCAGGGGGTTTTGGAATCATTTCTGGGAATTGTTTGTTTGTATCATATTTTTGGTTGTAAATTGTATATATCTGGGAATTAGAGTTGATTGGAAATCAGATATAAGGGGATTTGATTTTGATTAATTGGGTAGGAAAATAGGAAGGGTAGTTTAATAATTTAGAAAATCTTTTCGATTTATAGATAATTATTTGTATTTTTTAAAGGGATAAATCTAATTAAATTAGGGAGAATGATATATTGTAAGTTTTAAAGGTTTAGAATGATATATATGTAATTTTAAGGTTTCTAAGGATATATACGTAATATAGCAAATTTTAAAGGATATAAATGAAATTTTCCCTACTTTTTTATTTATTAAAGTTATAAGAGTTTATAATTAACCAATAAAACAAAATGTGTTGATAAAATAAATAAAGAAAGTAAAAATAACAAAACATGAATTATGTAATTTGAGAATAAAATATATAAAGAATTCTGTACTATAAGAACACAATATGTAATTTAATCAAACATTTTTTGGATGAGTCAACCACTAAATTTAACAAAGTTGGATGGATGAATGCAAATGGAATGAAAATAAAAACAATATGATATATATGTATATTAGAGGGAAAATATATGTAAGCACAAAGAATTATCTACTATAAGAACACAATATATAATTTAATCAAACATTTTTTTGGATGAGTCAGCCACTAAATTTAACAAAGTTGGATGGATGGATGAAAATGGAATGAAAATAAAAACACAAGGATGAAAAAAGAAGTAAGCACAAATATATATATATATATATATATATATGTAAGCACAAAGAATTCTCTACTATAAGAACACAATATGTATTTTAATCAAACATTTTTTTGATGAGTCAACCACTAAATTTAACAAAGTTGGATGGATGTATGAAAATGGAATGAAAATAAAAACACAAGGATGAAAAAAGAAGTTTTTAAAGATCAGAGACGAAAAACGTTCTAAATATCAAACAACAAAGACAAAAATCGTAGTTTATTGTATTATTTTATTAGTTTTTTTTTTCTTTTCGTGATAAATTTAAGGTTAAAGAATTGTAGAATATCTTCTTCACCTAACAAAATTTCAAACAATTGAGCCAAATTCTTTTTCTTTCTTCTGTATTTAAGTTTGATGGTTCCGATTTTCAAGAAATCACACCTTCTCCTAAGTATAAGAGCTTTAAATTTGATATATTTGAGAAATCATGTCCTTTTTAGGTACAAAATATTTAAAGTTCATTTGTAATTGGTAGGAATGAAAGCATTTATGTTGATAGATTGATATCAATAAATTGGTTTGTTGCACGCACACTAACACAAATATATGGATTGTTTGTATTGTAAATGATAGCATAGTTTGATCTTTGTTGTTTTCTTAATTTGCAATTCCTTTGATTTTCAACTTTACATGTTGATATGTGGCTTATATTTTGATTTTTTTGTTCATAGATTGAGATTGTTTTGATTTGTAATTGTACTTTGGTACATGTAATTTTGCAATTTTGTACTTTGTACTTCTGTACTTATGTACTTTTGTACCCACACTAAATTATTTTCCCATATTATTTTGGACTTGTGTGGCATTAGCGTAATTTAATATAACTTTATTGTTTTAGTTAAAAATTAGTTTATTTATTTTCTTTTCTTTCAAATTCTACGTGTTGAAGTAAGCACAAATATGATATATATATATATATGTATAAGATTGATAATTAAAAAAGCTATTTAATTTTATATATAGTCATGCCTATGACCCTTCAACCAACAAATTCTATATTTAGGTGAATATCTAGCTCGATGGCTAAGTGTATATCCATAACTATGGGACGTAGATGGTTAAAGCCTACCAATTCCGCTTTTGGTTAGCCGGTAGTGCGGGGGAAGTCAGTCTTTCAAGTTCCTCTTTCTAGTCCGCTTTAGCAGGATTGGATATTAGGAATCTTCATTGAAAAGGGGTTGTTTGGTTTGCGGAATTCAAAGGAATGTGATGGAATTCGAATGACAAATTCCTTCGACCAAATTCCTTAGTGATGTTTGGTTCCCTACCATAATAGCGGAACTGATAGTTAGCTTCCAACATTGCTCAATACATAACATCAACCTATTAAAAAAATACCATAATTGTGTATTTAATGACCCAAAATTAAACAATAACTTAAAGATGGCAAATAATCAACCAAAATGGTCTCAAGTAAACTAAATACATTAACTCAACTTAATTCTTTCTTAACAGACATACATAAGTACAATTGATATTTACTAAAAACCTACCGATTACAACAAGTCTATGCCATATCTCTTCTACTTCACCACCTCTTCTCTTTCCCCTTGGACGAACTCCCACTAAATACTAACCTGAAATGATTTTCAATTTTATAAAAGTGAGGGTTAGACCGAAGGCCTAGTGAGTTCTCAAGTTCAGCATCACACCACACAATATCATTGAAATGAATTATAAACATTTGATAATGATTTGCACTTTTAAAACATCATCCACACACACAACACATGTGAATGTCACACGCTTAAGTCATGCACACATGTGACAACATGAAAAAAATTCATGCATTCCAAACGCGTCACACCTCCCATATAAAAAGCCATCACATGTCCCACCACATATGATATGCACACTTTAATATTCACACCATCAAGCATATTTAAACCAATGTAAAAACATACATTTGATAAACACCATACGTGTTAAAATGCGCACGCCAACAAAAGTAAGTTTAGAAAGACTCACATGTGTTGCACGCTTAAGCCACATTCCTCGAGCTATGAATGTAGACAACCACCTAATCACATGAAACACGAGAGCATTAAACACTCCTTACGATTTACATCTAAAACACTCTTAAATTATTCATCTTTTTTCATTTTTTTAATTATCATCTAATGAATTACATTATACCATAGTTTAATTGAATATTTTTTTCAAGTAAAAAATGTTTGTCACTAGACAAAGCACGATACCCGGGTTCGATTCATGGGATGAATATGTGGCGATACCCTGACTATGGGTCGGCTTTCGGGTCGATCCATGGTCGCTGAGGATTAGTCAGGTGTCAGTATAAATCTCGAATACCTCATCGACTTCGTGTCGAGATATGTACATGAGTCAATAGTCTAAAAGTGGATAATTTCATTGAGTGGAAACAAATAAAGAAAAGAAAAAGGGTGGAAATCAATTTGACAGCCAAAAAGAAAAGAACTAGGCTTCAATGTAACTCAAATCTTTAAGTTGGATAAGTAGGTTTGAATTAAAGTCTTTGACTGGCTATAATTAGTTTGATTTCTATCAACTCAATTAAATATTTGAACTTGAACGCAACAAAATAAAAAAAAAATTACTAAATTTGTTATTTTGAAATACCATAGACAACGATGGATTCAATATTTATGTCTATAGTGCATCTTTGATGTAGATCAAGTGTCCATAAAGTCGGTTAATGTGTTTTTAGCTGATTTTATCGTTTAAAAAAATTCATAAATTTTTTGATTGATTTAAAGACTTTTCGGTTTTTTGGTTAATGTTTCTTGTATTTTTTTTTTTGAAATTGCGGAGCATCATTCAAAGTTTACATAGCGTGTGCATATTTCATACTCAAAATATCTACTTGCAAAAGTCGGTTGAGCCGATGGGCGGGACCTAGAGATGAAACTTTTACCCACTAAGGCTTTTACCCACTAAGGTTGGTACCCTACCCCAACGGGCAGGGACGGGGCTTATTTTCATACGCAAAGCAGGATCAGGCGGAACAGTTAGCCTGCCTTAAATTCGACCTTGAATTAAAATTTGATTTTGTTAAAGGGCAATCTCCATGAATATGTAACCTATTTCGGTAAGATTCCTATTTTAGATAACATAGTTCTAAAACTTTAATTTTGGTACATGTGATATCTCAAACATTTAAGCATCTTCTTATTTAAATTGAAGGGTGTTTTAGTCTTTTAATTATGTCATTAGTTTTCTTTTAAAAAATAGGATAATAAACTTCTATTGTACAATTATTGAAGCATTAAACCATAAACTATTGTAGTGTCCGTCATTGAAATCATGCCACATATCGCACTTGCTAAACCTGACCCGTTTAAAATTCTCCCGCATCGATCACGCGGACCTCATCGATATGGTGAAGACCAAGGACTTGAAAATGCTTCACAAATTGGGCGGAGTCGACAGCGTTGCGAAAACTCTCACTACCAAAAATTGTATATTACCGACAGCCGTTACCAACAGTTTCTTTTTATTTTATTTTTTAGACTGATTTCGACGGAAGAATCGACCATCGAGATTTGAACGAAAGGAGAAGCGTTTTTGGTTCAAATACTTACGAAAAGTGATCTCCAAAGGGTTGCTTTATTTCGTGATCAAGGCGTTTAAACGCTTATCATATTACTTGGTTGCAAGGCTCTTTATAATGTTTGATCCAACTTAACTCTATTTTCTCAATGAAAAACAATAATTAATATACATTCAAAACAAATATTACAGGTGTTGGTATCCTTACTCCTTCTATCATTTTTCATTCACATTATTTCATACCTCTTTACGGCTGGTTCCACTCCCTCACTCAAATACACTTATCCATACCCTAAAAAGGTATAGATAAGAAAACTCATTTTCTTTACAAATCTTTGCAAATTTGGCTTATATTAGGTGGCTGTTTGCAACTTGTGGGTAAGAGTCTCTTATGGATTGTCTTATCTTGCTAATCTCATCCACAAATTCTTGAATATTCCGATCAGATGATCCACCATCTTCCACCGCCTTCGCCGCCGCTTTCTTCCACCTCAATGCATTCCTTTTCATCTCCTCCGCATTCTCACCACCGGTCGCCGCCTTTAAACACTCCCCGATCTCCGCCCTTCCAACCACCCGATCCTCAGCCTACCCCCTAAACATCCTAACCCCAACACCCCATTCATCAACCAAGTACTTGGCATTCGTCACCTGATCCCCCCACTACGGGAACGCCACCACCGGAACGCCGCTCGACAACGCCTCCATCGTCGAGTTCCACCCGCAATGCGTCACGAAACAACACACCGCCGGGTGGAACAAAACTTCGGCTTGTGGGCTCCACTCAACCACCATCCCTTTGTCCCCGGCCGCCTCGGGAAACCCCTCCGGAAACCGGCCGCATTTCACCGGGTTAAAAGTATCGCAAGGCCTGTGGGGAGTGTGGATGGTATCCCATTCACCCCAGGTTCGAATCCCGTCGTGCGCATCTTGTGGCCAGGCTTAGTCTCAGACGGCCGAATTTTCAGTTTCTGTTCTATATTGCCAAGGATGTAGTCTAGGCAAAGCCTAGATGAACCTTTCCAAAAAAAAAAGTGATTTTTCGTTGATTATATTAGGTTAATTAACCAAACAGAATCAATACAATGCTCATTTCCATTTTCATTCTCATTCCTTGAAATGAACAAAAACGTCGTCTAAATCATTTTTATATTTTTAATTGGCCATAAACGTTACCTAGATTTTTAGGAAGTTTTTAAATTTATTTTTCTTTTTTTTAAACCATTAATTATTGAGATGAGTAATTTATATTAATTCGTACAAACTATCGAATTTATGGAAATTCTTCCATAAATGACCATCTATACATACACACTGTGACACTGGCTAAGGATGATGTTGAAAAGTTGCCAATATATGATTGATATGATTATCTAGCAACTTGTTAAATGCGACAAAAGCCTCATGATCAAACAATTACAAATTTGTCTTCGTGATGAAATCATATTATTGGGAATTATTCGAAATCTATTCTGAAAACTAAAGAGATTAAAAATAAACTATGATAGAAGTTGAAAAAAAAACCCAACAAATTATTGCGTTTTAAATGGTTAAGCTCCTAAACAATTTTTTTGAATAAAAATGCCATTAAACTTTCTCATTTTGAATGATTAAGTCACTAAACAATTTTTTTGAATGAAAAAATCATTAAACTTCTTCGTTTTGATTGATTAAATCCTCGAACAATTCTTTTTTGATAAATAAACCACTAAACTTTCAAAAATTGGATACTTATCCCCTTTTAATAAAAATAAAAAAAAATAAATGTAACCGACTATGAAAGTTTTAAAAGTAAAATATAACCATGTTAGTTTAGGTTAAACAAATATAAGTAGCAAATTTTTAAAAATTCAATGATTTATTTTGGTGAAAAAAATGTTTAAGGACTTAATCATTCAAAATGAAAAGGTTTAATGGTTTTTTTATTCAAAAGAATAGTTTAGTGACTTAATCATTCAAAATGAGAAAGTTTAATGGTTTTTTTGTTAAAAAAATTGTTTGAGGACTTAACTATTCAAAATTGAATAGTTCGTTGAGTTTTTTTGGACTTTTCCCATAAACTATTAGGCTACACGCACCGTTGCCATCGGGTAGCAGCGGGTATGCCCGCCAGCTTCAAAAAAGCCCGGCGGGTTGGGTGCGACCCCATGGTACCCGGCGGGCTGGCGGGCTGGTGGGCTGGCGGGCTTGGCGGTGGCATGAAGCCGCTGTGTTTGTGTGTGTGTTGTGTGAGAGGGTTGAGAGGGTTGGGTAAGAGTTGTAGAGGGTTATGGGAGGTTTAAGAGAGGGTTGGGAAAAAACTGATGTGTCAGCTGATGTGACATTAAAAAGTTACACATGAAAACTTGTTTGTAAGTTTGTAAAAGTTATTGGGTTTGCAAAAGGATCGGACCCCCCCCCCCCTCTCTCTCTCTCTCTCTCTATATATATATATATATATATATATATATATATATAGGGTCAGGTTCAAATCTAAACTCATCTTTCATTGTGAATGTGAGGACTACTAAAATCGCGCTACGTGGCAATATTGAGTCTGAATATTCATTCATGTATTATTCAGACTGAATAAAAGCTTTATTCAGTCTCAATAAAGCTTAGGCGCATGTCACAGTGCATGATACTCATACTGAATAAAGCTTAGGCATGCGATTCACAGTGCATGATACTCATACTAAATAAAGCTTAGGCGTCGATTCAGATTGCCACGTGAAGCGATTTTAGTGGTCCTCACTTTTACAATGAAAGATGAGTTCACATTTGAACTTTCCTCTCTCTCTCTCTCTCTCTCTCTCTCTATATATATATATATATATATATTATATATATCAAGGTTCTACATAGCATGAGGCATGCCGTGGCGGCAAATCCTAGCCTTAAGCTTTGGAAGCCACAACGAGGTCATGGTGTTTTTCATGGCTTGACTTATGGCGGCAAATTTCCATATCATATATAAGTTATATACATAAATGTATGATTTCCTATTATTACTCAATGAATCCTTGATAATAGACTTTTAAGTTAAGTTATATATTAAATCTAACAAATAAGACATTAAGAAGATGAGTTGATTCAAATGTCGTGTTACAAAAACCACAAAACATTATAGCATGTCTCAAGCGTAACGTGGCATGAGACACAAGCCTTAGGCCAGGGTGGTTGTTGCAGCGAGCTTTTTCAAATATATATAATATATTATATGTAGACGAAAGTTCGGCTGGAAACTTATCTTTCATTGCGAACGTGAGAACAACTTAGAGCACAACACGTATCTCATTCAGTTTGAATAACATAAGATTATGATTATTCAAATGCATTATTCATGATAAATAATACAACATTCAGTTTGGATAATTCATTATTCAGACCGAATGCTGTATTATTCCTGATGAATAATGCATGAACATTCAGTATGAATAACCCTGTATAATTCTTTATTATTCAGATTGAATGGGACACATGACGCCCTCTCGGCTATCCTCACCTTCGCAATGAAAGATGAGTTTTCATTTGAACCCTCCCTTATATATATAAAGGAAAGTTCAAATAAAACTCATTTTTCATTGTGATTTGTGAACGTGAGGACCACTAAAGTTACGCCACGTGACAATATTCACTCTGAATATCATGCATTATTCAGAGCGAATAAAGGCGCCTAAGCTTTATTCACTGTGAATAATGCATGATACTCAGAGTGTATTTCTACGTGGCGCGATGTTAGTGGTTCTCACGTTCACGACCAAAATTGAGTTCACATTTGAACCTAACCCCCCCTCTCTCTCTCTCTCTCTCTATATATATATATATATATATATAGAGAGAGAGAGAGAGAGAGAGAGAGAGAGAGTCATAATTCTTTACAACCCATAGCAAACCTGAAACCGATGCAACCCTATGAAATCCTATAACTATGAAACGTTTCTATATTTAATATGAAATATATGAAAAGTCAATGATTATGGAAATGTTTTATAGGGTTTCATCGGTTTCACGTTAGCTAAGGGTTGGGAAGGATTATGACTATACACACACACGCACACACATAATTGAGTTTGTTTAGAAACCAAAATTTTATTAGAGCTTAGTAAACGCTTTGTTAGTGGAGGTTCACGTATGTTAACATTGAAATGCTAACATAAGTTAAAATACACCAACATACCTTCTACTAAAATTTTAACATATGTTAAACTTATGAGAATCTATGTTAAATAAAGTGTTTCCTATGCTTCTTACAGAATTTTGATTTTCTTTGAAACCCGACCCTGCATGTATATGTATATTATATGTATGCATGTGTGTCAAGGAAGGATCATGCAAGAAGTTAAACATTTTACGAGAAGGCGAGAAGTCTCAATATCAGATATTGATTACACACCCATTGGTGTGTGTTTAATCATATACGATATCACACTTTTCGCCTTCCTGCAAAAATGTTTAGCTTTTCTTTTGAACCTGCCCCTGTGTGTGTGTGTGTGTGTATAGATGTATGCATGAGATTAGATGGACAGTGTATAGTTGATGTGAGACTCCAACATATTTATTGAATATTGATGTTTGGTTTGAATAACAGGATGAGTCTCAAGATCTGTACAAGAGACAACAGTTGAGAGAGCTGGCTATGTTAAACAATAATTTCAGAGAGCACAGTCCGCAGCCGAGAGGCAGCGTGTCGCCTTTTGGTTCTAGCGGAATGAAGCGAGCAAAGACCGCTTGGTGATGAACCTACAATGTGTACAACTCTTTGATGCATGGTTCATCATCTAGCATGGTGGACTTTTTAACTGAAAGATGAAACAAGGGTCACAGAACAGTTTGATGTAGGTTATTATATTATTATTATTATTTTTTATTTTAAAATTAATAATTTGTGTTTTTTTTGTTGGTTTGTAGGTCTTGCGACTTTATTAGTTGCTTGGTTTCCTTTTTGTTGTCAAATTAACTAGAAACAGTTATTGGATTTATTTGTTATCAACCTTTCTTTGTGCTTATTAGTATTTTATATAGTAGTGCAACCAGTGGTACCAATTTTTGAGTTAATTTTTCTTACTTCAAGAGATTTTGTTAAACTTTCTCCCACATGGACAGCAATGGTAAATTATTCAGATTAGAGAACCTTTTAAAAAGAATTATTTAAAAGAGATATTTTTCTTTTATAAAAATCAATAACGATTTTTGAAATAAAAAATGTTTGTCGAGAAAATGATATTTTATTGATTGTATTATATATCTTAAAAATAAGAAACTGTAAGAATCGAATGTATTCTTTTTCTTTTAAGTAAACTACGATTTTTGTCACTACGGTTTAATGATTATATTTATTTTCGTTCATGTAGTTTAAAAATTGTTTTTTTTGTTCTTGTGGTTTCAATTTGTTTTTATTTTTGTCCTTGCATCTAACTTTGTTAAAAAAAGTTGTTAAAATGTCAGAAAAACATATTTGAAAAGTTACATATTCAGTCCTTGTAGTTTGTAAAGTTATAAATATTTATTCGTAAATTTTAAAAAATTCAAAACATATATATTAAATCTTTTTCTTTTTTATTATTTCTTTATTATATTTCTATATTATATGTGTATATATTTTCTAAAATACTATATATACACACATACATATAATATATATATATATATTTTCATGTTTGTTTTTTTAATTTAAATTATTTTTTCCTTTTTATTATTATTTATCATAATCTATACTATATTTATATATAAAACATTATATATACATATGTGTATTTTTTAATTAAATATTAAATATTAAAATTAATTAATAAAAAATAAAGTATAAATGAGTATATGGATTAGTGTTAGTAAAATGTATTTAATAAAAAAACCGGATGGTATAAAATAAAACTAACTTTTTTTCATGAGTATTATTAACGCTTTCAAATAATAATTTAAAGTAAGTAAAAATTAATAATTTTATTTATTTATTGATTTACTTATAAATTTTATTGATTTACTTAATATTTTTATTTATTAAACTTAGTCCGATGATAATTTGAAATAAATAAAAATATTAAGTAGATTAATAAAAAAAACAACTAATCATTTTTATTTATTTTAAATTATTATATGAAAAAAGTTAATATTATTCAAGAAAAAAATTAATTTCATTTTATACCAAGTGATTGTTTTTATTAAATATGCTTTATTTTCAATACTCCATAATTTTAGTTAAACTTTATTTTTTATTAAAATTTGTTTGATATTTAATATTTAAATTAAAAAGCACACATATACAAGCTATATATATACATATATATAGTCTATTAAAAATGTATATATATATATATGTAGTACAAAAATATAATAAAGAAAAAAACGTAAGTTTGAATTTTTTTAGAAGTTTAAGGACAAATATTTTAAGTTTTACGTACCATAAAGACTAAATATGTTACTTTTCAAATAAATTTTTGGACACTTTAACGGCTAAAGTTAACAGAGTTAACTGCAGGGACGAAAATAGAAGCAAACTAAAACTACAAGGACGAAAAGCAATTTTTAAACCACATGAACGAAAATAGTTATAACCATCAAAACACAAAGACGAAAATCGTAGTTTACTCTTTTCTTTTTTTATAGATTTTAACTTTTGTTCCTTGATTTGTAAAACTCTTGTCATCCAAAATGTTAGTATGACGGACTTCATGCATTGTGTTGGGTGTTTATCTATATGCTTACACCAAAAAGAGGTATATAGTGCAACTGATGTCTATTATACATCGCTATTATATTCAAGTAAGAAAGTATACAATTGATTTAAAAGGGTATAATGGTCATTTGTCATCTCATTTAAGGGATTAATAGATGACCGTTAACATGAGGGACAAAATCCATAACAAACTGCATACCTAAAGGTTTTTTTTGTAATAAATGAATTTTAAGGACCAAATCTGTAACATTTGACAAACCTTAGGGACCAAAGCTTTGGAAAAAATATGATGTACTTATCAATAGTTTAATAAAGTTATTTGATTATTTTTTTGAGAAAATTTCATCTATATCCTTTAAAACTTGTTATATTACGTATATATCTTTAGAAACTTTAAAATTACATATATATCATTCTAAACCTTTAAAACTCACAATATATCCTTCTCCCTAATTTAATTAGATTTATCCCTTTAAAAAATACAAATCATTATCTATAAATCGAAAGATTTTCTAAATTATTAAACTACCCTTCCTATTTTCCTACCCAATTAATCAAAATCAAATCCAATTGACGACTTCAACCCTTCTTTGCCTTCCATCTCCAAATCGACTTCAAGCTCTGTCTCCAACCTTCTCGATCTCCAAATTGCCTTCCAGATCTAATCGATGATCTGCCAAAAAGGAGAAAGATAAAGGGTAGGAAAATAGGTTCTCCAGTGAATTGCTCCAGCGATGACGCCCGAACTAGAGATTGATGAGCATATTTCTAAAGATTCTATCTCAATATTGCATTTTTTTTCTACATCGAAATTAATTAAGTTGGTGTGATTCGCGTTTCCGCACAAATTTTCACCATGCGATTCTGTTGGGATTCTTTTAGGGTTTCAATTTGATTTCTTTCTACTGTTTTAATTCACTCAAAACCCCATCTCGTAATTGTGGAATTAAATTCCTTGCATTTATTATCCAGATTGACCAATTGCTTGAATTTATTACCCCATTTTGAATTTCTTGATTCTCCTCTTTAATTTAAATTGCTTTCAATTGCTTGGTGAATTGTATTGTTTTGTGGTTTTGTGGTGGAAAGATAAATCGGGAGGTTTTGGAATCATTTCTGGGAATTGTTTGTTTGTATCATATTTTTGGTTGTAAATTGTATATATCTGGGAATTAGAGTTGATTGGAAATCAGATACAAGGGGATTTGATTTTGATTAATTGGGTAGGAAAATAGGAAGGGTAGTTTAACAATTTAGAAAATCTTTTCGATTTATAGATAATTATTTGTATTTTTTAAAGGGATAAATCTAATTAAATTAGGGAGAATGATATATTGTAAGTTTTAAAGGTTTAGAATGATATATATGTAATTTTCAAGTTTCTAAGGATATATACGTAATATAGCAAATTTTAAAGGATATAAATGAAATTTTCCCTACTTTTTTATTTATCAAAGTTATAAGAGTTTATAATTAACCAATAAAACAAAATGTGTTGATAAAATAAATAAAGAAAGTAAAAATAACAAAACATGAATTATGTAATTTGAGAATAAAATATATAAAGAATTCTGTACTATAAGAACACAATATGTAATTTAATCAAACATTTTTTGGATGAGTCAACCACTAAATTTAACGAAGTTGGATGGATGGATGAAAATGGAATGAAAATAAAAACAATATGATATATATGTATATTAGAGGGAAAATATATGTAAGCACAAAGAATTATCTACTATAACAACACAATATATAATTTAATCAAACATTTTTTTGGATGAGTCAGCCACTAAATTTAACAAAGTTGGATGGATGGATGAAAATGGAATGAAAATAAAAACACAAGGATGAAAAAAGAAGTAAGCACAAATATATGTAAGGGTGTGCAAAACCCGAATAATCCGAAATCCGAACCCGAATCCGAACCGAAAATATGACGTTTAAGCAAAACCCGAACACCCCGAAATCCGAAAAACCGAAATCCGACTTTTGTGTGGATATTTGGGTTCGGATTGGGTTTGATCATTGGTCACCCGACCCGTTCGAAAACCCGAAATAAGATACATATATACTTTAAATATTATATAAATATATTTATTTATCTAATTATCTTTTGAAAATCTTCAAATCTAGTCGGTCAAAATGTTTAAACTTACTTTTAATTTCATCAAAAAATTGAATTTTTCATCAAAATCGACTAAACATATATATTTTTTTGCATTATAATGATACCCGAATCCGACCGAAATAAACCCGAAACCCGACCAACCCGAACCCGAAAAAACCGAAATCCGAAAAACAAAAGTTTGGGTCTTGATTTTCATATCCGAAATCCGATCGGGTTTTTGATTTTCCCACCCGAACCCGCCCGACCCGCCCGATGCACACCTCTAAATATATGTAAGCACAAAGAATTCTCTACTATAAGGACACAATATGTATTTTAATCAAACATTTTTTGGATGAGTCAACCACTAAATTTAACAAAGTTGGATGGATGTATGAAAATGGAATGAAAATAAAAACACAAGGATGAAAAAAGAAGTTTTAAAGATCAGAGACGAAAAACGTTCTAAATATCAAACAACAAAGACAAAAATCGTAGTTTATTGTATTATTTTATTAGTTTTTTTTTTCTTTTCGTGATAAATTTAAGGTTAAAGAATTGGAGAATATCTTCTTCACCTAACAAAATTTCAAACAATTGAGCCAAATTCTTTTTCTTTCTTCTGTATTTAAGTTTGATGGTTCCGATTTTCAAGAAATCACACCTTCTCCTAAATATAAGAGCTTTAAATTTGATATATTTGAGAAATCATGTCATTTTTAGGTACAAAATATTTAAAGTTCATTTGTAATTGGTAGGAATGAAAGCATTTATGTTGATAGATTGATATCAATAAATTGGTTTGTTGCACTCACACTAACACAAATATATGGATTGTTTGTATTGTAAATGATAGCATAGTTTGATCTTTGTTGTTTTCTTAATTTGCAATTCCTTTGATTTTCAACTTTGCATGTTGATATGTGGCTTATATTTTGATTTTTTGTTCATAGATTGAAATTGTTTTGATTTGTAATTGTACTTTAGTACATGTAATTTTGCAATTTTGTACTTTGTACTTCTGTACTTTTGTACTTTTGTACCCACGCTAAATAATTTTCCCATATTATTTTCGACTTGTGTGGCATTAACGTAATTTAATATAACTTTATTGTTTTAGTTAAAAATTAGTTTATTTATTTTCTTTTCTTTCAAATTCTACGTGTTGAAGTAAGCACAAATATGATATATATGTAGAAGATTGATAATTAAAAAAACTATTTAATTTTATATATAGTCATGTCTATGACCCTTCAACCAACAAATTCTATATTTAGGTGAATATCTAGCTCGATGGCTAAGTGTATATCCATAACTATGGGACGTAGATGGTTAAAGCCCACCATAATAGCGGAATTGATAGTTAGCTTCCAACATTGCTCAATACATACATCAACCTATTAAAAAATACCATAATTGTGTATTTAATGACCCAAAATTAAACAATAACTTAAAGATGGCAAATAATCAACCAAAATGGTCTCAACTCTCAAGTAAACTAAATACATTAACTCAACTTAATTCTTTCGCAACAGACATACATAAGCACAATTGATATTTACTAAAAACCTACCGATTACAACAAGTCTATGCCATATCTCTTCTACTTCACCACCTCTTCTCTTTCCCCTTGGACGAACTCCCACTAAATACTAACCTGAAATGATTTTCAATTTTATAAAAGTGAGGGTTAGACCGAAGGTCTAGTGAGTTCTCAAGTTCAGCATCACACCACACAATATCATTGAAATGGATTATAAACATTTGATAATGATTTGCACTTTTAAAACATCATCCACACACACAACACATGTGAATGTCACACGCTTAAGTCATGCACACATGTGACAACATGAAAAAAATTCATGCATTCCAAACGCGTCACACCTCCCATATAAAAAGCCATCACATGTCCCACCACATATGATATGCACACTTTAATATTCACACCATCAAACATATTTAAACCAATGTAAAAACATACATTTGATAAACATCATACGTGTTAAAATGCGCACGTCAACAAAAGTAAGTTTAGAAAGACTCACATGTGTTGCACGCTTAAGCCACATTCCTCGAGCTATGAGTGTAGACAACCACCTAATCACATGAAACACGAGAGCATTAAACACTCCTTACAATTTACATCTAAAACACTCTTAAATATATTCATCTTTTTTCATTTTTTTAATTATCATCTAATGAATTACATTATACCATAGTCTAATTGAATATTTTTTTCAAGTAAAAAATGTTTGTCACTAGACAAAGCACGATACCCGGGTTCGATTCATGGGATGAATATGTGGCGATACCCTGACTATGGGTCGGCTTTCGGGTCGATCCATGGTCGCTGAGGATTAGTCAGGTGTCAGTATAAATCTCGAATAACTCATCGACTTCGTGTCAAGATATGTGCATGAGTCAATAGTCTAAAAGTGGATAATTTCATTGAGTGGAAACAAATAAAGAAAAGAAAAAGGGTGGAAATCAAATTGACAGCCAAAAAGAAAAGAACTAGGCTTCAATGTAACTCAAATCTTTAAGTTGGATAAGTAGGTTTGAATTAAAGTCTTTGACTGGCTATAATTAGTTTGATTTCTATCAACTCAATTAAATATTTGAACTTGAACGCAACAAAATAAAAAAAATTAAAAAAAAAATACTAAATTTGTTATTTTGAAATACCATAGACAAAGATGGATTCAATATTTATGTCTATAGTGCATCTTTGATGTAGATCAAGTGTCCATAAAGTCGGTTAATGTGTTTTTAGCTTATTTTTATCGTTTAAAAAAATTCATAAATTTTTTGATTGATTTAAAGACTTTTCGGTTTTTTGGTTAATGTTTCTTGTATTTTTTTTGAAATTGCGGAGCATCATTCAAAGTTTACATAGCGTGTGCATATTTCATACTCAAAATATCTACTTGCAAAAGTCGGTTGAGCCGATGGGCGGGACCTAGAGATGAAACTTTTACCCACTAAGGCTTTTACCCACTAAGGTTGGTACCCTACCCCAACGGGCAGGGACGGGGCTTATTTTCATACGCAAAGCAGGATCAGGCGGAACAGTTAGCCTGCCTCAAATTCGACCTTGAATTATGTTAGGACCAAATTGTCCTAATTAGAAAGTTTTATTAAGGAAGCTTTGAGAGGAATTAATTAGTTTCTAATTAACTAGTTATATTAGTATTGGGCTTGGGCTTGGGCTTGTGTATTTAGGCCCCATATATAAAGGGGATTAGGGTAGAGAGGAAGGTGTGGAATCATTCTCATGAGAGTCGATTAGTGAAGTTTGTGTGTGTGTTCTTGTGTTCTTTGAAAGCTTTCATTAATAAAACAAGAACATTTCTTTTCTTCACTTGATTTCTTCTCTTTTCATCTCGTTGTTTGATTGTTTGGACCTATCAAATGGTATCAGAGCCAAACAAATCATTAGATTTGTTTGTTCCTATTGAATCAAACAATTTGAGATGATTTTTATTGGGTTTTGAAACTTTATTTTTTGAAAAGTTTCATTTTTTTGAGTTTTTGGGTTTTTTTTTTGGGGTTTAGATCTTGATGAAGGTGATAAAAATGGGTGTTTGGGTTGTGTTTTGAAGCATCTTTGAGCTTGAAATGATCCATTTTTCAAGTTGCTTCAATTTTTGGATCTGGAATGAAGTTTTGGGCTAAATATTCATGTTTTTCGAGTTGGAAAACTTGAATATTCAAGTTTTCCGAGTTGGAAAACTCATATTTTCCGAGTAAAAAAAAAAAAAAAAAAAATCCGAATGAATAGTGCTTTTCCGAATCGGAAAACCTCGTTTTCCGAATCGGAATAGTAAAAAAAAAAAAAAAAATTTGAATGAATAGTTGTTTTTCCGATTCGGAATAGTGTTTTCCGAACCGGATGAATAGTAAAAAAAAAAAAAAAAAAATTTTGAGTGCCTTATTGTTCTCTTTTTCCGACTCGGAAAATACGAAATACCCTTTCGGGTTTTCGAGGTTTTCCGACTCGCTCTTGAGACGAGGGTATGCTCAAATTTTGTTTAAGTCTTGAACTACCTTGTTGTTCTTATTTTCCGACTCGGGAAACATGAAATACCCTTTCGGGTTTTCGAGTTTTCCGACTCGCCTTTGAGTAAAGGTTATGTTCAATTTTTGTTAACACTTTCCGAACTCCATTTCCGACTCGGGAAACTGCTTGTCCCGACTAGATCATATTCCGCTGCGATCTAGACCCACCCAAATTCAAATACTTTTGTGTTTCAAAACCCCTGCGCTTAAATAGCCACCTTTCTTTCCCAATTGAATCGCAAAGATCACACCAGTCCCGTTTTTAGCCCATATTCAGTTTTCAATCATGAAAATTGAATTTCTCTCATTTCCCCAACTGCTCCAGATTCTTTGAAGACATGTCAGATTTGTAACGATTTCAGAACGATGGTGATCGGATTCTGCATTTGGTTAGACTACTCAGAAGCCTGACGCTCTGCAACCATTATTCTAGAGTTTTTAATAGATGGAATTATTCCTCGATGGAGTGCGAGTTGAGTTTTTCCTCTGGATGCCAGCTTCGGTGAATGGTACTGTTGTAACGTGCTTAATTCCTATCCATTTCACCGTTGTGGAGGTTCGGTTGCGATCTAGAATACTGAGTGACGGTCGTCATCCATCTGACTAAGAAGACTGGATCTGGATCTGATTACTTGACACTTTGGAAGATTTCAGGAAATCGACTACCTTCTGAGCAGTAGAGAGATCAAAGCAGAGCATCTCGTTCGGTATCTACTCCCAGTCTCTCATTCCATACGGTGTTTCGGTGATCCAAGCTTCGGTGTTTACCCAGTTGTGAGCTTATTAGATTTAAAGCTCTTATGCTGAATTCCTGTTCAACAAGGGGTCAAAGACAGAACCTTTATTTTTCTTGCTGATCTGCACGGTAACTCACACATGCATCTATCCCTTTGTTTTTCTGGGCGGGAGATCAACATAGTTGGATGAATCAACATGCTCTGGTTCAAGCTGTTGTATTCTGCGGTTATCAGACGTGTCGAGTTATTTACAGGTTGAGCTGTAGTTTGTGCAATCAGTCGCGGTTACTGCAAATCGGATCTGGTCTTTCAGTTGAAACCGAAGATGAAGAGCTACAATCGAGGGGGAGCTTGGAGATCAAAATGAAGCCGAACGCCACTAAGGTTTTCTCACGAAAGCTAGGGGGAGAAGATCAGAGATGCTTCCTTTATAAAACTTTAGGGGGAGATTGTTAGGACCAAATTGTCCTAATTAGAAAGTTTTATTAAGGAAGCTTTGAGAGGAATTAATTAGTTTCTAATTAACTAGTTATATTAGTATTGGGCTTGGGCTTGGGCTTGTGTATTTAGGCCCCATATATAAAGGGGATTAGGGTAGAGAGGAAGGTGTGGAATCATTCTCATGAGAGTCGATTAGTGAAGTTTGTGTGTGTGTTCTTGTGTTCTTTGAAAGCTTTCATTAATAAAACAAGAACATTTCTTTTCTTCACTTGATTTCTTCTCTTTTCATCTCGTTGTTTGATTGTTTGGACCTATCAAATTAAAATTTGATTTTGTTAAAGGGCAATCTCCATGAATATGTAACCTATTTTGGTAAGATTCCTATTCTAGATAACATAGTTCTAAAACTTTAATTTTGGTACATGTGATATCTCAAACATTTAAGCATCTTCTTATTTAAATTGAAGGGTGTTTTAGTCTTTTAATTATGTCATTAGTTTTCTTTTAGAAAATAGGATATTGAACTTCTATTGTACAATTATTGAAGCATTAAACCATAAACTATTGTAGTGTCCGTCATTAAAATCATGCCACATATCGCACTTGCTAAACCTGGCCCGTTTAAAATTCTCCCGCATCGATCACGCAGACCTCATCGATACGGTGAAGACCAAGGACTTGAAAATGCTTCACAAATTGGGCAGAGTCGACAGCGTTGCGAAAACTCTCACTACTAAAAATTGTGTATTACCGACAGCCGTTACCAACAGTTTCTTTTTATTTTATTTTTTAGACTGATTTCGACGGAAGAATCAACCATCGAGATTTGAACGAAAGGAGAAGCGTTTTTGGTTCAAATACTTACGAAAAGTGATCTCCAAAGGGTTGCTTTATTTCGTGATCAAGGCGTTTAAACGGTTATCATATTACTTGGTTGCATGGCTCTTTATAATGTTTGATCCAACTTAACTCTATTTTCTCAATGAAAAACAATAATTAATATACATTCAAAACAAATATTACAGGTGTTGGTATCCTTACTCCTTCTATCATTTTTCATTCACATTATTTCATACCTCTTTACACCTGGTTCCACTCCCTCACTCAAATACACTTATCCATACCCTAAAAAGGTATTGATAAGAAAACTCATTTTCTTTACAAATCTTTGCAAATTTGGCTTATATTAGGTGGCTGTTTGCAACTTGTGGGTAAGAGTCTCTTATGGATTGTCTTATCTTGCTAATCTCATCCACAAATTCTTGAATATTCCGATCAGATGATCCACCGTCTTCCACCGCCTTCGCCGCCGCTTTCTTCCACCTCAATGCATTCCTTTTCATCTCCTCCGCCTTCTCACCACCGGTCGCCGCCTTTAAACACTCCCCGATCTCCGCCCTTCCAACCACCCGATCCTCAGCCTCCCCCCTAAACATCCTAACCCCAACACCCCATTCATCAACCAAGTACTTGGCATTCATCACCTGATCCCCCCACTACGGGAACGCCACCACCGCAACGCCGCTCGACAACGCCTCCATTGTCGAGTTCCACCCGCAGTGCGTCACGAAACAACACACCGCCTGGTGGGACAAAACTTCGGCTTGTGGGCTCCACTCAACCACCATCCCTTTGTCCCCGGCCGCCTCGGGAAACCCCTCCGGAAACCGGCCGCATTTCACCGGGTTAAAAGTATCGCAAGGCCTGTGGGGAGTGTGGATGGTATCCCATTCACCCCAGGTTTGAATCCCGTCGTGCGCATCTTGTGGCCAGGCTTAGTCTCAGACGGCCGAATTTTCAGTTTCTGTTCTATATTGCCAAGGATGTAGTCTAGGCAAAGCCTAGATGAACCTTTCCAAAAAAAAGTGATTTTTCGTTGATTATATTAGGTTAATTAACCAAACAGAATCAATGCAATGCTCATTTCCATTTTCATTCTCATTCCTTGAAATGAACCAAAACGTCGTCTAAATCATTTTTATATTTTTAATTGGCCATAAACGTTACCTAGATTTTTAGGAAGTTTTTAAATTTATTTTTCTTTTTTTTAAACCATTAATTATTGAGATGAGTAATTTATATTAATTCGTACAAACTATCGAATTTATGGAAATTCTTCCATAAATGACCATCTATACATACACACTGTGACACTGGCTAAGGATGATGTTGAAAAGTTGCCAATATATGATTGATATGATTATCTAGCAACTTGTTAAATGCGACAAAAGCCTCATGATCAAACAATTACAAATTTGTCTTCGTGATGAAATCATATTATTGGGAATTATTCGAAATCTATTCTGAAAACTAAAGAGATTAAAAATAAACTATGATAGAAGTTGAAAAAAAACCCAACAAATTATTGCGTTTTAAATGGTTAAGCTCTTAAACAATTTTTTTGAATAAAAATGCCATTAAACTTTCTCATTTTGAATGATTAAGTCACTAAACAATTTTTTTGAATGAAAAAATCATTAAACTTTTTCGTTTTGATTGATTAAATCCTCGAACAATTCTTTTTTGATAAATAAACCACTAAACTTTCAAAAATTGGATACTTATCCCCTTTTAATAAAAATAAAAAAAATAAATGTAACCGACTATGAAAGTTTTAAAAGTAAAATATAACCATGTTAGTTTAGGTTAAACAAATATAAGTATAAAAAAATGTTTAAGGACTTAATCATTCAAAATGAAAAGGTTTAATGGTTTTTTTATTCAAAAGAATAGTTTAGTGACTTAATCATTCAAAATGAGAAAGTTTAATGGTTTTTTTGTTAAAAAAATTGTTTGAGGACTTAACTATTCAAAATTGAATAGTTCGTTGAGTTTTTTTGGACTTTTCCCATAAACTATTAGGCTACACGCACCGTTGCCATCGGGTAGCAGCGGGTATGCCCGCCAGCTTCAAAAAAGCCCGGCGGGTTGGGTGCGACCCCATGGTACCCGGCGGGCTGGCGGGCTTGGCGGTGGCATGAAGCCGCTGTGTTTGTGTGTGTGTTGTGTGAGAGGGTTGAGAGGGTTGGGTAAGAGTTGTAGAGGGTTATGGGAGGGTTAAGAGAGGGTTGGGAAAAAGCTGATGTGTCAGCTGATGTGACATTAAAAAGTGGGTTGGGTTGGGAGGGTTGGGAGTGGGTAGCCTTAGAGATTTAATCAGAATTTAAGCTCCTCCTTAAATGATGATAGGGGTATCGCTTACTTCACTATTCATTTCTCCAACGCCCTCATTTCCATCGCCATAAGCGTCGTCGTTAACTCCTATTCCATCATCGTAATCATCCTCCAGATCGCACTTCCTAAACCTAGCACATTTAAATTTCTCCCACAATATCGATCACACAGACCTCATCGATAAGGACTGGAAAAATCTTCACAAGTTGGGCGGAGTCAAGGGCGTTGCGAAAGCTCTCACTACTAAAAAAACTGTGTAATACGTACCGTCATTACCCACCATATCTTCTTTATTTTTTATATATTTTTAGTAGTTGTCTCGAGACTAATTTAGACGGAAGAATCAACGATCGAGATTTGAACGAAAGGAGAAGCGTTTTTGGTTCGAATACTTATGAAAAGCGACCTCTGAAGGGTTTCTTTATTTCATGATCGAGGCGTTTAAAGACACCACACTTATCATATTACTAGATTGCACGGCTCTTTATAATGTTTGATACAATTTAACGTTATTTTCTCAATGAATTGAAAAACAATAGCTGATATACGAGCTTTTTGCACTTTTACGTTGAAAAACCAAAAAAATAGCAAATTTAATGCTGTTTTTTTATTTTCTTTGTATGATATCTGAGACTGGTAGTCGTGGAGACTTGCCTAACTCGATTACGTGGCTTGATTGGTCAAGCTACCACTCGCTGCCATATAGAATTCGAAAAGGATCCGGGACCGGTAGTCCCGGCTACTTTGTAAGTTTTGTCGGCTCCTTGTTGTTGCTCTACATGACGTGCAGTAAAGTGAAGCATGTGCCAAAAAGGGTCCGGAACTGGTAGCCCAGGAAACTTTCTTTTAATGTAAAACAATAAATATCAGTTGGTCAATCCAAGTAATCACGTTGAAGGCAAGTATCCGGGATTGATAGTCCCAAAAACGATACAAATGAAAAACAAAAAAAACGGCCTTAGATTTGATAATTTTTTGATTTTTTAACGTAAAATTAAGTAAAAAAACTCTTGATATACACTCAAAACAAATATTATGCGGTTTGCTATCTCTATCCCTACTATCGTTTTCCCACTCACATTATTTTATATCCTTCTATACCGGATCCCACCTGTTTACTTAGATACAAATACCCATACCTTTAAAACGTATAGATAGAAAGCACCTTTTCTTTACGGATCTTTGCAAATTTGGCATCATGTTTGTTAGTTGGCTGTTTGCAACGTATGGATAGAAGTCTCTGTGGATTGTCTTATTCTTATCTTGCTAATCTCATCCACAAACTCTTGAATATTCCGATCAGATGATCCACCGTCTTTCACCGCCTCCGCCGCCGCTTTCTTCCACCTCAATGCATTCCTTCTCATCTCCTCCGCCTTCTCACCACCGGTCGCCGCCTTTAAACACTCCCCGATCTCCGCCTTTCCAACCACCCGATCCTCAGCCTCCCCCCTAAACATCCTAACCCCAACCCTCCATTCATCAACCAAGTATTTCGCATTCGTCACTTGATCCCCCCACTGCGGGAACGCCACCACCGGAACGCCGCTCGACAACGCCTCCATCGTCGAGTTCCACCCGCAGTGTGTCACGAAACAACACACCGCCGGGTGGGACAAAACTTCGGCTTGTGGGCTCCACTCAACCACCATCCCTTTGTCCCCGGCCGCCTCCGGAAACCCCTCCGGAAATCGGCCGCATTTCGCCCCGGTAAAGGCGTCGCCCTTCCTCATGGCCCACAAGAACGAGACTCCGGAGTTCAAAACCCCGAAAGCCATCTCGGTCAGTTGTTCTTGGCTCAGCCTCACGATGCTTCCGAACGATATATAAACCACGGATGACGGCTGCTTCGAGTCCAGCCACTCCAAGCAATCCTCAGCCTTTGTCAGGTCTCCGGAGATACCCGAGCTGGCTTCGAGTAACGGGTTCTTGAACAACGGGCCAACGGGTCGGATGCGACATGTTTTTGACATGTAGTTGATCAGATCGCCCTCGAGTTCTTGAAACGTTTCCATTAATACACAAAACGTCTTTGACAAGTTCTTGAACTGTCCCAAAACGGCCCTCCCCAAGAACGGATAACGCGTTGAAGGATGTAAAAAGCTCGGGACCTCATCGGATTTCAATAGGGGCATGTTCGGCATCTCTACATCGATTTCGGGTTGTTCTTCGTTTGGAAAAGGAACTAACGAGTTGTGGTAATGATAATACGAAGAGAAGCAAGCGCAAGACTGGACCCAAAGCATTGCTGAAGGGATGTTAAGCTCTTCTCCTAAGTCGGAAACCCAAGGAACGAAAGGGTTGTTGATAAGGCACGAAACCGGGCGGCCTTTTTGCGCGTGTTGGTTGATGATTTCGGTTAGCGCTCTCTTTCCGTTTGCCTCGAGCTTAAGTAGATACGTGTCAAGGTCGTGGATTTCTCCTTCGGTGCATCCGTCGTCGAAGAACTCAAAGCGGATCATCCCGCCACGGTTGCCCACCGGAATAGGATCACCGGAGACGGCAGCACCGGCTTTCTTCATTTTAATTCCGATGGATTTGGTGGACGAGAAGGTGACGAGTAGGTTACCCTTTGAAGCTATGATCTTACCGAGCCTAAGGAGTGGATTGATATGGCCTTGTCCTGGAAAGGTGATTAGAAACACATGCACAAGATCTTCTTTAGAGGCCATTGATGCTTTCAAGCTCTTTGTGTGTACTTAGAGAGGGGTATTTGGGTTTAGGATAAATTATGAGTGGATAGATGTATTAAACCCAAGTGTGTTTATAACTTTTTATATATCTATATCTATATCTAGGAACTATTTATATATAGAGAGAGAAACAAAAGTTCAAATGAAAACTAAAATTTGATTGTGAACGTGAGGATCGTTAACATCGTATTACGTGGTATATTCACTTTAAATAATTATGTATTATTCAGAGTGAATATGCCACATGTCACGCTCTCGATTGTCCTCATGTTCGGAATGGAAAATTAATTTTCATTTAATCCTAACCTTATATATATATATATATACACACATAGAGGGAGGTTCAAATGAAAAACATATCAATATAAGAAAACGTGAGAAGCAATCTCTGTCACTCATCCGGTCAACAAAGACGGCTTTGACCGGTCCCCCTTTTAATAATCTTTACCCTCCCATGAATCGCGTCAATCCTCTGTGATCACGTCCACCGTAACCGTGAGATAAGTGGTTGATATTGCTCCTCACGTTTTCTTAAATTGACATGTTTCTCGTTTGAACATTCCCCTATATACATATATATATATATATGTGGGGCTTAGTCAAATGAGAACTTGTTATTTTGCGAGAACCAATATGAACCACTCATTTTATTAAATTAGATAATGGAATCATTCCAGTAGATTCATTTTTTTTAACGACAAGTTAACGTACACACACATTCCAGCGGTATCGGGCCTCCTTACGGGCAATCCCACTAATCCGCTACGATCCAGCAGATTCATTAATTTTCATTCCTAAACCAAATTGGTGAGATTGAAAATTTTATTCCTAATTGGTTCTTTTTTTCAATGCATTGTTAAGTTTGTAACATCTTGTGCATTTTTAAGTTGGAAAAATATATTTTTTTTAATATGAAGCGATTTTTCATTGATTATATTAGATTAATCAAACAAAAATCAATACAATGCTCATTTCCATTCTCATTCGCGTTTTCATTTCTATTCTCATTTCTTGAAATGAATCAAACCCCCTTTAAATCATTTTTATTTTTTTAAATTGGCCATAAACGTCACCTAGTTTTTTAGGGATTTTTTTTCTTTTAAACCATTAATTATTAAAATGTGTGATTTATATTGATTCTTACAAAACTATCCTCTTCTTCCATACACACACTAACACTGATGGTGTTGAAAAGTTGAAGTCGTTGAAGAGAAAACGGAGTTTAATTTGTTGACTATCGAGTAACAAATACTAGTGAAAAAGCCCCTTGCAAATGCATGCGTAATTGCTTACGTATGAGTGGGAGAGATATGAAAAAAAAAACATAATTTTTTTCTGAATGCTTTTAAAAAATGGGTCCATCTATAAATATTTAAGATGATAAAATTTGCAAAACTTGTATATTGATGGCATCGGGTAGTTAAGTTAAGAGAATATCAAAGCTTCAAGGGGCGTTTGGTATGCGGAATTGGATGAAATGAAAGCTAAGGAATCCGTCAAATTCCTTCAATCACGAAATGAAAGCTAAGGAATCCTTCAAATCCTTCAATCACGGAATTTGTCATTCCACATGATATCTTATGGAATTCATTGGAATCATTCCCTCCCTCCTCGTTTTCTCCATCTATGCATTTCTCATCTCCATCTATCTCTCTTTCTTTCCAAAATTGAACAGTTCGATTTCCAAGGATTTTTTCGGTTTGGTTTTTTCCTAGTTCAGTTAGGTTTGGTTTTGAAAACCGAATGGTATAAAATGTTTTGGTTTTTGGTTTTTGTTTTATTAAATAATTAATTTATTTTTTACATATATTAACTAAATAATCAAAATTTATATATATATATATTATATATATATATATATATAACTTTTTAAGAAAATATGAGGATGAATCTCAGTCACCATCCGGTCAATAAAGACGGCTTTGACCGGGTTCCCTCCTTTAATAATCTCCACTTTCCCATGAATCGCATCAATCCTCCGTGATCGCATCCACCATAACATAAGATGTATGACTGAGATTCATCCTCATGTTTTCTTAAATTTGACAAGGTTCTTGTATAATAGATAGAGAGAGGAAAGTTATTTTGTTATTCCAACAAATTATGTTTAACTGTATGAATCAATTTCCCCCAATCACAATCCTTTTTTCAGTTTCATTGTGGGGGTATTTTAGGTATTGTCGTTGTTAGTTATAATTGTAGAGATTATTCCTTGATCTAAGGAATCGATAATTAAGGGATTTATTCTTTAAAATATTTTGTTTTATTTTCAATATTTACAACCTGTTTTATTATTTATTTTTATTTCAACAATTGATAATGGAAGACTATGCGGCTAACACCAGTGCAGTTTTCGATTTATTCTATGTGTGAGTCTACAACACATCTGTTCCTCAAACGACAAAGTGTTCATCAACAACACATGTGTATCAACCATAGTTAACACACATGTTCATCCCTTTACATAAATTCGTACACATGTGTTCTAGCTAGCTTTCTACCCTTGTTTTCTAACACATATGTTTCACACATTCAAACATCAACATTATATGTGGTTTGTGTTCGTCGCCATTTGTAATTGCTATCTTCAACATCATATGGTGAGGTTCAAATGTGAATTTATCTTTCATTGTAAACGTGAAAACCACTAGTATTGCACCACGAGGCAATATTTAGTTCAAAAGTTTTATTCACTCTGCATGATATTCATACCAAATAAAGCTTAGATGGCGATTTAGATTGTCACATGACGCGATTTTGTTGGTCCTCAAGTTCACATTTGAACTTTCCCCCTTCTCTCTCTCTCTCTCTCTCTCTCTCTCTCTCTCTTTTTATATATATATATATATATATATAAAGAGAAAGTGTGTTAATCAAATAAAAACCATTTTATTAGTGAAAACTTATGATATCCTAGAAATGAAACATATTAAATGGAATAAGGATGAAAACATAAATATGGAATTAGGTTGACTGTAAATTTGGAACAAGTTGTGTCTTACTTCTGAAAGTTAATTATAATTTATAACCCTATGATATCCAAAAATAAGTGGATTATTACCTTCTCATTATACCCACCCCAAAATTTTGGTAAAAGATGCAATGATTCCCACTTCCATCTTCTCCCTATGTTCAAAGTACCCTCTATGTATTGGCTTACAGATTGAATCTGATGCGTTCATAAATCTGATTTGATGAATATTCCCATTTTTTTTTCACATTTTAAATCGAAGATTTGGTTCAGTTCCGTATGACGTTATTGGCTTAAAATTTAAGTTTTAGAATCGGGTTTTATTTGGGTTTTTAAAACGGGAAATTAATTTAATCATTTGTGGGTTTGATTTAGGTTTCGTTTATGAACTTTGATTGTTCCATTTATATTAGCAAAGTTAATGGGTGAAACTAAAGAGTTCATAAGTGAAACAATAATTTCAATTTAAAATTCGTGATACTTTTTTAATGTATGAACTATGATTGTTTTTAAAAAATACTGAAGTTTATAAGTGAAACAAGAAAATGAATTAGATTATGAAGAAAGTTTAGCATAGTTCATAGGTGAAACGAGAAGGTTCATTGGTGAAACAATTATTTCGTTTCAAAGCTCGTAAGTGAAAACAATGATTTTTTATTGAAATTCATAGGTGAACAATGATATTCGTCTATTCCTAAAGCTAGACCATTAAATTTCTTTTTCCATTAAATTCAATGGTATTTTAGTCATTATATTTTTTGTTAAAATTATATTTGTATGATGTTATACAAGAAAAAATAAAATAAAAACTCAACCCCACAAACGACTATTTTCTCTGTCTTCGAATACTTGAACGATCGACTCCTTTTTTTCTTTTTTAATTAAAAAAGAAAAAAATAATATTTCATTGTGATTTAAAAAAATGAAATTATATATTGCTAGATTACTTATTATGTTCTATAATATTTAACAATTATTTGAAATTCTATATTCCATTTTTTACTATATTCATATTAATGGTGAATAGCGAATATGAATAGCTTAATAGTTAATAGCAAAGATTCTAAGAGTTTATTGAATTCCTATGCATGTCGAATTTATGTTATGTGAGCCTGCTTAGCTCAGAGGTTAGAGCATTGCTAGGAATGGCAACGGGGCGGGTTCGGGGCGGGGTAGGCAATCCCCGGCCTCGAAACCCCGAAAAATTCCCCGTTTTTGCCCCGATCCCCGATCCGAAACCCGAAAACTCTTGCCCCGCCCCGCCCCGTTAAGGTCGGGTTTCGGGTTTCCCCGTCGGGTTCGGGTTTTATTGCCATCCCTAAGCATTGCTGGTCATCAGTTCGATTCTGATAGTCAGTTTTTCTCTATTTATTTTATTTGATGTTTTACATGATTGATAATGCATCTATGAAATCAAAGAATATTGAAAAAAAGTGTCTTCCTCCTGTGGCAAAAGCCATTGATTTATTATGTTAGGAATTTACAACTATGTCATGAAAAAAATCCTTTTCTTTTTCTATAAATAGAATATAAAAATCTGGATACTCAACTCATCTCATTATTCTTTAATAGAATAATACTTCAGTAAATTTTGCTTTATTTCGAATTTTGCATTATCACTTTATTATAAAATCATGTCAATATAACTTGTAAAACTTCGCTGCAAATCGACAAAGATGATTCATCACTTTATTTAAAAACCTATATGATGATTCATGGAATTTTATTATAAAAAGTTAAAAACCCATATAGTAGTATAGACACTTAACAATCCATACAAAACTCAGAAGAAGATCCATATGGCTTCACATGGTTCAGTAAAAAGCAAATAGATCGAATGAGTTTCTTAGTTTAATAAAAAAAAACAAACAGAAAACAACCCCTATTGTTACTCGCAACCTTCGAAGTTCAATAAATAGAATGAGTTTTTTAGCTAAGAAAACCAAAATAAAAAGCAAATCAGTTAAATGATACGATTGAACGATTAGAAAAATAAGAAATTGAACTTGAAGCAATCGATTGGATTTTGACGGTAATATATTGCATTATTAATTATATAAAAAAAATATTTTTTTTATAGAATAGCGGGTACACGGCGGGTAACGGTTCCAAAAAATTAAGAACTGGAACCGGTCTTGATTGGTACCGTATTTTAGGAACTGGAACCACTCACATCATTAGGCATATTATTAAAATATCATATATATATATATATAAAATATTACTTTTTATTCCAAACAATTTATTATTAATGGGATATAATAAAAAATAATTTCCCCCTTATATTAATAATTTTTAATTTTTAAATTTTATTTTTTCTTCTACTATCTGTATTTAAAAAAAAAGGTTTTAGATGATTTATTAAAACAAAAAATAATCCAAAAATTGTATTTTATTGGTTTTGGTTTGTGTTGGAGAATAAAGATGGTTTGATTTGGGCTTAAAATTAAACCCAACAAATATCTAATGGCCCAAAAGAAGGAACGTTCTGGAGATTTCTAGGGTTCTCCAATTTTCAAACCAAAAACCCCCCAATTTCTAGAGAATCCAGGAATTCATTCATTCATTCATCTGATCTGATCTGATCTGATTAGAGGAGCAATTAACGAACGATGGGTAAGATTCCGGTGAAGGTGAAGGCAGTGACATACGCACTATCTCCATTCCAACAGAAGGTGATGCCTGGTCTCTGGAAGGATTTCACCCATAAGATCACTCATAAGGTCACCGAGAATTGGCTGAATGCCGTCCTCCTCGTCGGCCCCGTTGTTGGCGTATATTCGTAAGCACACAACAACAACTCTAGAGACTACTACTTTATAGATACATACATAATTACATTTGGTTTTAAGCTCTTATGTTTTGATCCATTTCTATGAAATTGACTTGAAGTTGAATCAACCGTGTCCACAAATCTTCAAGATAGTTTTCCGAAATGTATTAAACTATCCCCAAAAATCTATTGTGTGTATCCAACTACAAAAAATGCTATTGTGTGTATCAAAGTTTATTTTTTTTGCTATTGTGTTACAAAATGACTTGTAATTTTGGTAAACTGATACACACAAATAGAAGAAAAAATAAAGTTTGATACATTAAAAAAAATTTGATACATTAAAAAGCATTTTTGGTAGTTAGATACACACAATAGATTTTTGGGAATAGTTTAATACATTTCGGAGAACTATCCCTAAGTTTTTACCCGTAATATAATTTAGCAATATCACTGCTTTTTTTGCTTATTTGAGGGCCAATCTTTTCGGAAAACGGGAAAAACTAATTGATCCAGGTAGGCTGTTAAAAACATATTTATAATTTCGGTTATTATAAAGTAATTAATCAAATGCTAATACGGTGGGTGCCTAATTTGGCATACATTTACAAAATAGTAGAAAAAATATGACCCAATTTTTTTATTCAGAGTCTAGCAATAACAGATTTAACATAAAAATTGCCACGATGAGTGTGAAGCTTTGAAACATTTTCTGGGTTGTGGGGTTGAATTTGTCATAGGACTGGGCTAGGATGGATATTGTTTTTTTCTTTCTTTTTTTTTTAATATGGTGGCACCATATAATCTAGACAAAAAATAATTATGAAAAGCATGGTTTTATTGGCATGTCTTTCATTTTTTTACCAACGTTCAGTATCACCTGTGCAATTTTAGCCTAATTCCATCATTTGAAGTTATTTTTAAAGCTTTATGGTTGATTTTGAGGGATTTTTAAGTTTTTCTTTTTTAAAGCTTTTTTTTTTTCAGTTTTTTGGTTGATTTCAAACCTTTCGGCTGAGAGATAATACGGTGGCCCTTCTTTTGGTCCTCTAATTGAACTGGGTTTTGAGATTGATGCTGCCGTGCTGATAAATTTTCTTAGTGGGCTGAGTTTTGTTATTTTGAATATCGTCTGAGAGTCTACGTGTGGTTTAATTATGATGTTATGTTTTGCATTTTCTTATAGCACGATTGTCTGCCTGACTTTGTGGCAAGGCGGAAATTGTGGTATTACAAAGCAAATCGACGGTCGACTGATGAACCGTTTATGGAGTTCCTGCCTGACTTCAATTTTGTAGTTAACTTAGCCGTGATTCAAAGCCCAGTCATTGCTTTTCTGGAATTTGGGTTGAGTTGTCCCACAGTCCCACTGTGTCAAAGGTTTCTAAGTGGCTTAGCTTTGAAGCTTTTCATTGAACATCTCTCCCCCAATGATGTAGGTGTTATTTTTGTTCTCCTTTTGGTGTGTAATTGCTTATGTACTTGCTTATATCGTCTTTATTCTAACACAACTACCATCCTTTTTGGGAGTATCTTATGAAAATGTCTTCAACTACAACCTTGCTCATTGTATCTTTTCAGAAAGTATAATTTGTGAGGGAAAATAAGTTGCATTTCTTCAGCTAAAAAGGAAGTTGATTTGGTGGTTGATGTTTGTTTGTTTATCTATAAGATGATGTTTCTGAACAAGGATTTATGGCAATTGTTGCAGGTATGTGCAGAATTACCAGGAAAAAGAAAAGTTGCACCACAGGTTCTAAAAATGTGTCTTTTAAGAATAGAAGAAGAATAATGAACTGGGTGTTGTAGTTAGTTAAGTGGAGATGAATTTGTATTTCTTGCTTTCTAGAAAGTGTTCTGTGGTGATGGATAGATATATAACGGTGGTATTAGTTGTTTGCAGATATCAGAACCCTCCTTTTTTTCTCTTTTAATTTCCTTTGTGGCTCTGAAGGCTGAGTCTGCCACTTGAAGGCTATGTTTGGCAAACTAGCTGATAAGCTAGCTGGTAGCTAATAAGCTAGCTTATAGACAAATTATGTTTGGCAAAAACTAGCTTATGAGTATGTAAAATGACCAAAAAGGGTATATTTGAATTTAATAACTAATATTAATAAGGGTATAATTGGAAAAGGCTACAAAAAACTACTCAAAGTAGTGTTTCAAAAAGCTAGCTTATGGTACATGTTTGGATGAACTAGCTTATCAGCTAGCTTATAAGCTAGCTTATTTTTGCCAAACACAGCCGAAGTGTTGGCATACTTAAATATGGCTGTGTATGTTCAAATGGAACTCAATAAGGATGTGTTTGATTGGTTAGATATGACAAACAGAGTATTCTATGACTCTTATGTGGAATAATCAAGAAATAAATAGAATTTTAATGAACAAACCTATGATTTACCCATATACCTATATAACATAAAATACGTCTCTCTTAACATTTTCTAATCTTTAAAGTTATATTTTTCCTTTTTATTCTCTTTCAAGTTCCCATTCTGTTGTCTAGAGTCTATATATTAATAAAAAGAGAGTAATATCTTATCTATATATGAAAGGGTCAATCCTTTAGAAGGCGCGTTGCATTTCACGCATAGGCGCGTCTTCAACGTTCCTCTCCTACTCTCAACTCCACCTGGTATTCTTCCCTTCAAACACGTGTCCTTCTTTCTGATGACTCCATCACCCGGTACTTACCACAAGTTCTATCTTCCTCCATCACCCCCAACTCCTCCCAAGTTGAGAGAAGCAACTTGCAGACCCACTTCTTTTTCTTTAGATTGTTAGGGTTCCATCTTCAATCTCACGCATTTTTTCAAATGAGGTCTTTATTGCCGGCCGATTTTTGTTTCCCCCTCCCATTACCACCACTTACCCCTCCTCTCTCCTCTCCCATATTAATCCAAAACCCATGCCCTGGATTTTGATCGTTCGCCATTATTGCAGCTGTGGCTGCCAATTGTAAAAAGAATAAGCTAATTCTGCAAGTGAAGAAATCAGTTGAAATAAGGGTTAGCCAATTAGTTACTATGTTCTTAAGATTCAATTAATTAATTCGAAATTTTATTCAATATGCTTATATGCATTTAAAATAAGATTTTGTAGCTTATGAAATAGTTATTACGAAATCCATGGTTCCTTAGGATAATGCTCTGCCTGTTGCACCATTTTTACTAGATTTTTAGCATTTATTCATTCGAAAATTGTTAATTTAAAAACTATAATTCTGTTACTAATTCTTAGTGAGATTAGGTTTTAAGTTTAATTGCCCAACTACTAGATTCATTGGACATGCATCAATACAGTTGACCTCAACCCCTCATGGATGTAATTGTGATAATTGAGCATGTGGTTGTATAACTGATGATTAGGCTTCTTTATGTGATGTTTAGCAATCTATTGTTAAGAATATTGAATCATGAAATGTTGAGCCATGGAAGTATTCAGTGTATTGTTATTGATTCATAAGGAAGGTTACCTTAAAAAGGTAAAACTACTATGGGAGGTAAGAAGGTTAAGTGATGTTCATATGTGAATAATTGGAAAAGTCCGTTTGAAGATTCATATGTGAACTCATATGAATAATACATAACATCAGTTCACATAATCATCTTCAAATTGATTTTCTCGGAGTCTTTCAATGGATTCCCATATGAATCTTCACTTCACATTACTTTCTCTCACAATATTAAGCCTTCTTACATGAATTGGCCGAACAATCTGAAATTAAATGGGTATGCTTCACATAGTTATAAAGATGGGGTTGGGTTACGATGAAAAGTTGAGTTAACGTGAGAAGTGGTTATCGGCTGTTGGATGCACATTAGGATGAGATGTACCACGATAAGATGCACCGGATAAATAATCGTTGTATCAAGCACGATTCATGGGTGGACTTGGCATCAAATCAAAGTGGTCAAGGGTTCAAACTCACGCTCAACTTCTCACACAATCCTTCACCATCAATATTTTTTCCCCTTGTTGGATTTAAAATTTGTACTCCCAAAAGCATTGTATATGCCAGTTATGTTAATTAACTAGCTATCAAAAAGTTAATCTTTTTTGTCCCAAATTATCTTCAGGATCAAGTGCTTTTAGGCATGCAACAAAAGCTTGATAGCTTATTAGAAGAGGTGAAATTATTTCAAGTATTAGCCCTATATCACATCTAATGATTTTGAGATTTTTGTTTGTGGATGTCGGGATTGTAATCATCATCAACATCCGTCAAAATATAAAGAAGTAAGAAACCCATGTTTCTTTAATAAAAAATTGTTGCAGATTACTTATAAGTTATGAATTCACTCGGGAGGGGGGGCGGTCCTACTACACAAGATGCCGATGAGGATGAAACGATCAAGTTTAAAATGGCAAACGATGACGAACAAGAAGAGCGTTGATTTGTTAGCTTCGGCTCCCGGTGTGAGCTCCTCAATAGATGTTCAGGTGATTATATATTTGATACAATATTCTTCCATTAAGTTGCATATATCTACGTTTTCTCATAACTGAATCCGTTTATGAAAATGAAGAGATTCATGAAACCTCATATCATTTGAGTCGAAATCATCCATGAAAAGGACACATACACCCAATGGGGAGGTTAATTCAAGTATCAAGAAATTATTTCATCAAGTATGGAAGGCGAGACCATCACAAGATGAAAACCCCAGGAGTGATTCAATTTTAGTTGATGTTTATTGGTTTATTTATTTAAATATAAAAACTATGTGACAAATTTGTTTTAGATGTTGATAACCACAATTAAGTAGTTGACAACACCATTAAACCACTCCAAGTCTCCAACCTTATGCCACCCATTACGAGTTATTATCAGTTTTGCCTATTTGGTTCAATATTCTTTGTTAGGTACCAAAGAACCATTCATAAATGAAATAAAAGTACTATATGGAATAATAAGTATGCATAATAATTATATCACTAAACATTATTTAGATCAACTTCATAACAAAAAAGGTACATAGTCATGATGTATTTAGTTTGAACATGTTTAAAATGAATCATTAGTCTTCTATTGATCTTTGGTTATGGGTGATTAACAATCTTTTTTTTTTTTTGTCATAACTTTTGTGAATTTGAAGATTTGTTCTCTTTTCCATTCTTTCATGGGCTATGAAGTGAATTTGCGGGTTGAGCTCAGTACTGAATCAGGTACGGTGTGTTCCATACCGGTTTCATTTCATGGATAGTGTTTTCCATATTGCTTTTATATCTGGAGACATGTTTATGGGATCACACTAACTTGAGTCATAATATAAATGTTGATTGTTTAGAAAAGGGCCCTTAGCAAACATCAATTCAGTTCATATGATTGCGTTTTCTTCTTGCATGAGATATGTTTTTTGACCAATAGCTCGCTATTGAAATTGGTCAACAGATGTGGCAAAGTAGAGAAATTTATAGCAACATGAGCATTTCACTTGAGTTGTCATGCATCTCACAGTAATTGTTAAATTATAATTGGGCATTTTGCTGATTCTTCCATGATATCTGGGTTTACAGTGTTATACTCATCAAAGGAAGTGCTCAAAAGTGTTGCAGTCAACTTTGGTGTGCGATTTTATTGCTGATAGATGAAGTGTCACTGTGATTTAGGATCATGTGAAGCCGTTGTGGTTTTAATGGATCAATTACGACCATTACCATTTTAACTTGATGTCATGGCGTAATCCGAATGAGTCACAGTTGTTAAAGATTGGCTACCAAGGTAAAGATGGTCTTGGAACTTATGGCTTCCTACTAAATTCATCTTTGGAAGATTCTTCCGACGTAGTTAAGGCTTAATGGAATAATAAATCTACTTTCTAAAACAATCACTTGAATGTTGTCTTTTCGTTTGGAGGATCATTTCTTCTACACTCTTTTTCTTTTAGGAACTCAAGCAACTGCATGCTACTGACGTTTTGTAGACGTGGTTCGGTTATTCCCATTTCTCTTTATCTATTGGTGGGGAGGCGTATGAAGAAACAAATCAATGAATCGAAAGAATTCAAGCTCGAAGACAGAGATGAAACAAAGAGTGATGAGTAGGGGTGGCAATCGTGTCATGTTTGGGTTGGCAGGTCAGAAAGAAAGACTCAATGTATCTACCTAATCGTGCCGAAATATTCAACTCTAACTTGCGACCCGTCAACCCCGAACACAACCTGCATAACCCGTTTAACTATAAGGGTCATAAGCGGGTCATACGCGGGTTGACATGTTATAAATGGGTTGGCACTTCAGAAACGGGTTGTCTGGTCAAATACAATCTACTTTAAATACAACCAAAATAAAATTCAATGTACTGATTTTAAGGCGCTAAAATGAAATTGGAAGTTAGTACTCAAAAGTCATAATAAAATAATCCATCAAACTATAACATTTTATCTTCATTTTTCGTACAACCTAACAACCCGTCGTGGGTCGTGCTCAGCACGGCCTGTGAGAAGTACCTAGTAGTAAAGATATAAAACAAAAACAATTTTTTTTAAGCTTCATATTTGGTGCCATTTAAACATGTTAATAAAAACGTTCTAATGATATATGTTGTTACATAAAATACTTTATTTTTGTTATAATATCTAATAAACCACTCAAAGTATTATGAAATAAGAAAATTGAAATTTTGGGGCATAGTTTGTTCAAAATCGGATTGGTCCTGGGTTCGTGCCTAGAGCACCTTCATAGCCACAACCGCTGAGTGAGTCAGGTATGCCCCCCACATTATGGAATTGGCAGACGATTATGGGCCGGTTGGGGTTGCCAATATCAACCTTTCTGTTCAAAAAATAAGGATAAAATTATTATGAATGTGGTTTTAGGTATTTTGGTTTTATGAGTAAGATAGAATATAGGTAGTAGGGTTTAGGCCTTTTGATGTAATCAATATTATTTTTCTAATAAATACTCATATGGATTGAGTACTTGGTAAATGGCATAAAATGAACAATTATTTTTTGTTATGTCACATTCTGTCTTATTTTATTCTGTCACGTTTTATATAGATACCTAAAGAAAGCATTTTATTTTGTCACGTTTTATTTAGATAGCTAAAGAAAGCATCATGACAAATGGGTTGTTTATATGTAGCTTACACGATCAAAGTACATTGTTGATCAACCTCCAATTGGGGTTGTTATATAATGCTACTTGCACCCTTATGAATTTAGCAAGTCAATGATGTATTTAGCATCCCCAGAGGGTTGCTGTACACACCTAATTTTAGACCTGGCAAAAACTGACACGACACGCTAACCCGACACGAACTCGACACGAAATAAACGGGTTTGGGTAACAGATTTCAACCCGTTTAAGTAAACGGGTTGACACGACACGACACGAAAGTTAAACGGGTAAGGTCAGGGTCAAGCATATCAACTCGAAAATGACCCGACTAACCCGTTTATACATATATGTGTGTGTTTGTGTGTATATATAGAGTTTTTTTATACTTTTTTATTACTAATTTACAATTTATTTGAATATTTAATATAATAATGTTAACGGATTTGGTTCAAGCTTATACGTTGAATTATAAAATTTGGATTCCTAAATTTTTGTGAATTTTTATTTTTAATTTTTAGTTTTATAAATGTTAAACGGGTTAAGCGGGTTAAGCGGGTCAACCCGTTTATTAAACGGGTCGGGTTAGGGTTTGGATTTCTGACCCGTTTATTAAACGGGTCGGGTTAGGGTCAAGCATTTTCAACCCGTTTAACTTTGAACCCGACACGAACTCGACACGACACGACACGTTTGCCAGGTCTACCTAATTTACTAAATGGGGGTTGCATTGGAAGTTGAAATAAATGCATTGGGGATTGAAAAAGTAGTATTTGATGTTGCCATATGTGTGTATGACGCAATTCACTTTTTGGTTGGATTTAGCAAATCAATGGTGTATTTAGCATCACCCATGTCAAAAATCTGATCATTTGATGTTTAGTAGAAGAAATAAAATAAGACTAAGTATTTTGAATTTAAATTTTAATGAATTGTCACTGTATAAATAAGTGATATTAGAAATCAAATACATTTGAAGTGATATTAGAAATCAAATACATTTGAAGTGATATTAGAAATCAAATACATTTGAAGTGATACGGTACATTTTAAAAGGATAACAACAGATGTTCCAAAGTTATCAAAAACTTTCTAGTGACCTCAATATCAATGGTGTTTTTAGTGTCTTGATAAGCTATAGTAGCATTTTTAGTTTTCCCCAGTGATTCAATTCCAATCATCCGGCAAAGAGAATTTGACTTTGTCAAGGATGGAAGAGAAACCGCAAATATATCATTCTTTTGTTTAAATAGCACTTTTACTTGATTTCTTTCGTTCACACAATCACAATGGTTACTATCTTGAACAAGAAGAAAAAGATCAATATGGATCTAAACTTAAAAAAATGTAGGAGGATATTAGTGCACATAGCCGTATGATTAAAAAACAACACATGCAAGCATATATCACTCCATTATTATTATTATTGGCAAAGGAAACGAACTCCTGATAAAATTACATCACAAGTTATTAACCTTTCCGATTTGCCATCATCAAAATCCATTAATCCATGCTTCATTTTGTAATAAAATCTACAAACTGAAAAATCAAAATCACAATTCATATGAATTTCCTCAAAATATTGCAAGCTAATTCATATGAATTTTTTTTTTTATTTGGGCAAAACCTGTTGGCTTAATCTGTTTTAAGAAAGTTGTTGCAAATCAAAAACAAAGAACAAGATTTTTAACCAAATTCCAATAAAAAAAACACTTAATAGAAATCGCTGATTGAAGACCATGAGAGAATACAATACCCAGTGATTGATGGTTTCAAGTACATGGAATAAATTGCAGGGTGCCAAAGAGATGAGCACAGACAGATGATATAAAGCTACCGTCTAAACCCTAATTTTATGGTATCAATTGGGCCTTGATTGAAAACCTGGCTTATATGGATGGGCTGCTCATTGGGCCTGTCATTTTTGGAACTTCCGGGTTTTCTATACGTTATTCAAGGTTTAGAAGAGCATTTTAGATAGGGTTAGGAGGTGACAATTTCAGATTAGATCCGTCAATTCGACAAAACATGAAATGATATAAAGATAAACGGGTTTGGGTTGAGGTTTTTTGACCCGTCAACCCGTCAATTTCACCAGTCATGTTCGGGTTGACACGTCGGGTTGACCCGCAAACTCGTTTATCTTTTAATTAGCTTTTTTTATATAATAAAAATAACTTTTTTAGTTTTTTTACTTTTGTAATTTCGGTTTGGTTGTAGTTTTGAACTTTGAACTTAGTTGCTTTTGCACATTCGTAATTTGGATTGGTTGTATTTTTTAACTTTGGTAGTTTCGATTATGCCCCGTTTATGACTCGTTAACCCGTCTATGACCTGTCAACCCGTTTATGATCCGTCAACTCGTGTTTGACCTGTCGACCCGTCATGGGTTAGGGTTGAAGATTTCAATAGCTAAACTGGTTGTTTCATTGGTTGATGTTTTTGACCCGCCAACTCGAACACGATCCGTTTGCCATCCCTAATTTTAGACAACGAATTTTAGTATTCTTTTATGACTTGCTATGTCATTTCCCTATATTAAAATAGAGAAAATAGATTGTAAAACTTTCTAAATTTAAGTAAGTTTCTTTGTAACATCCATATCCTGAAACATTCACCTTTAACTAAAAAGTAACTAAGTTCTTATAAAAAGCGGAAGCTCGTCCAAAACCAACCATTATAACTTTAACCCATAAGTTATACTGGCAAAACAGAATTTGATATTTATTTTTAGAAAAAAAATGGGTAGAAAGAGAATTTGATATTTATTTTTTGTTAGAGTAATTAGTTTTTCTATTTACTTGTTAGGTAACTTAAGGGTCGTTTATTCAAATTTTTAATGTTAAAATCAACTTGTACGAATTATAAAAAAGACCACCCTTAATAAAATTCGTAGCTCCGTCCTTGGTAGAGGTGACCGAAGAGGAGTTATCCACCATTGAAGGTGAACTTGATACTCAGGATTAGAATATTTATTTCCACGAAAATTAACTAAAACTCCGATTAGGCCATGCGTACCCATGACTGGGGTTGGGTGGGTTGATGCACAGCGGCTTCAACGTTCCGCTACATGGCAGGCAGGTTGGGCGGCTCTCGGCTTCAAGCGCTGTATTGTGGGTGTGGTGTGGGTGCGTGGGAGGTGTGTTAAATGAGAGAATTAAGAGGGTTCGGTATTAATCAGATAGGGTTTTAGAGGGTTAATTGTGGGGTCGGGGAAAACTGATGTGGCAGCAGGATCGGGAGGGTTGGAGGCCATCCTTAGCCAGGTAGTTAGGAGACCGGTACCACACCGGTACCGGTGGTGAACACCAAAGTGGATGACCGATAGGAGACCGGCATGGTACCACACCGGCACCCCCATGCCACTCTCTCTCCTCACCCCCACCCCACCCCACCCTACCCCACCTTTCTCTATATCTCTTTTTTTTTCTTTTCTTTTATTTTTTTTAATTAATTAATTAGATTGGTATGGAATTGGTATGGGTAAGAATGGTATGGTATGGTGTTGATAAGGTGTTAGTAAAATAGTGGACTGATATAACGTTAAGATGGCAGCCAGTAAAGGCGGTATGGGTAAGAATGGCCCTTAGACCATCTCCAACCATACTCTATTTATTAGTTTTTGGAGTTTATACAACTCCAACCATACACCATACTCCAAAAAAAATTGGAGGTCATCAAAGCCGCACTCCAAATTTGGAGTGTTTAATTCACACTCTATATTTATAAGGCCCACCAACAACAATATTATATAGCTTTTTAATGGGACCCACTACCACTAAATTTATTTTTTAATATAAATCTGATTGTTATCAATTGTACAAAGTTCTATTTTTATATATAAAATATGTTGTTTAATATAGAGTTTATAAATTTGATGTTTTTTATAGAGTATGGTTGGAGTTGAGATTTTTTTTAGTGTTAAAGGGCCCACCATTTTTAGTGTTTTTGGTGTTTTTCTGGTGTTCATGGTTGGAAATGCTCTTAGAGGGTATTTTCCAAAAGACGTAGTTTTGGGTGTGGGGGGGGGGGGGGCTTACTTACCTTTGGCGACGGCTGCCGAAATCTCGTCCACTAGTTTGCTTTGTATTTTTATATATTTAAATAAATCCTAACCACTCACTTGTTCGTGGTACAAAGCCTGCCACACAACAATCCATATCACCGGTCACCATTTCTCTTTCTGCAATTATAACTTTTTTTTGTAACTATCACATTTATAGACAAAAACAAAAAACTCGGATATATACCAGGATCCAGTTTTCCTCGAAAATAACGTATTTTATACGCGGAAACTACGTTAAATGCTATGGTATTGCCCGATAATTGCTAAATGGTTTGACGTTAAATAATTAAGTGATCAAAATGATTAAGAGATTCTTATGACATAGTGTATACATGTGTGCTTTGGTAATTGTTAAGAATGAAAGCAAGTGTTGGGTTCATAGCTAATGATGTTTCATTTCCGTTTGTTTGTTTGGTTAAGTTAAGAGAACGAACTCAAATAAGTCTCCATTAGACCATCTCCAATAGGGTCACCAAATCTTACACTAAACACTAAATTTGGTGTAAATGTTACTATTCACATCTCCAATGGGGTCACTATTTTTCACACTAAATTTAGTGTGATAAATAGTATCACACTATATTTGGTGTAACACTATTTTTAACACTACTTTTCAATGTAAAAAGGATTTGATGTAAAAAATAGTGTTACCCATTGGAGAAGATTTACTACTAACACCAAATCTTACACTATTTCTTACACTACTTTTGACATTTGGTGTAAAAAATAGTGTTACCCATTGAAGATGCTCTTAGTGTTCGTTTGGTTAATTTACAACCGTACTCATCTCCCTCCCTCCCTTAGGTCGCCAAATTCTAAGCGTATGTGTGTGCGTGCGTAAGTGCATCAAATAGGTGGGGGTGTGCCTCCAAACCTCCACTAGTTAGAAAAAATCTTAATTTTTTAGGTTAAAAGGAGATTTTTGGACTTTATACCTTATATCCCCCCTACTAATTTTATATCGATGCCCTCCACCAACAAAAAATAAAAGTACTTGGAAATCAACTAAATATCTCAAAATCATCAACAAAGTATCTCAAAATCAACCAAAAAAGGAAAAAAAGTTCATCGAAATCGACAAAGAAAACTTAAAATTCTCTTAAAATCAACTAAAAACAATTTAAATATCCATTGAAAAGGTGGAATCAGGCTAAAAACACATCAGCCAACTTTGCATACCTTAAACATCCATTGAAAACGTGGAATCAGCCAATCAGACAAAAAAAGTACGTTGAAATCAACAAAGAAAACATAACGTACCGTAAAGGTGCCTCTGTTAGATAAAAATCCTAGATGTGTCACTGCTCTTAATTCGACCAGGCTCGTTAACATTAACAATTAACAATTAGACATCAATCAACAAGCTCTATTTCTAACAAATAACAATAACTAGATTTTATGATGTGAAGGCTTTATTATTTTGGGTATCAAAATAACACATGCATCTATAAAAAACCAAAGTTTGTAACATAAGACAACAATTTTTAAAATTTTATAGGGTCATTTGACCCACCCCCCCCCCCCCCCCCCCCCCCCCCCCCAATATGGATCCATCATATACATTGCTAAATGTATTTTCATTTAGTACTTTTCTTCTTGTATATATCAACACTAAAAGTACTATTTACATACTTAACATATAATTTGATCTAATTTTGTCATTAAAATTGATGCAAATAAATGAAATAACATTGAGTAATATTAAAGTTGAAAAAAGGATTCCATACTTATTTCTTTTATTCAAAATTTTGTTCACGTTCAGAGTGAATATTGGCATATTGCTACATGGTGTGGAGTTTTCATTTGAACTTTCCTATATATATATTGAATGGTTACAATAAATTCGTGGGGTTCTAATAGTTGTTGAAATGTCGTATGTATTAGTTATTTATGCCCTACAAAATATAGCTAGATATCTAAGAGACATTTCATGACCATTTAAGAGGATGATCCTAAGAATGCTTCGATGATTAAACATCACTTGTTTCTCGATGTATATACGTACCTTATCCAACAACCATGAGAAATTATATGATTACTTTATTGAACACCAAGAACGAACAACTAAATTAAATATATTTATGTATCAAATAAGATAACAAAATGTTTTTGACTTGACTAATAAGACAAAGAAAAATTTAATAGGTACACATACTAGTTTTTTTGTCACATTGCTTTTCACATAACTTGTCGTAAAGTGGTACATCATATATGTATACCCCTTCGATTCAACTTATATGGATATATACCACTGATTCAATACTAGACTTTAAATTTACTTTAGAAGGCATCGATCTTAAAAAGATTAAATCAGAAATACCATTTGAATTGTTTAATTACTATATAAAGCCATTTGGTGAATCAAACAACGGTAAAACCAAAAAAAAAAAAATATGATTCTTGGAGAAGTCCTATATTGAGAACTAACCAAGGTTGGGATATCACCTTTTGTTTTGCATCTATGATCAACATAGAAGAGATTTATGTCTATTTCAATATCCAAATTGAGAATTTTACTCTAAACCAATGGTCTGAACTAAGTGTAACTCACCATCACTAAGTTGAAACTTGAAACTCGTTATACATTAAATTAACGAGAATACACTATTTCATCAGAAGTTGTGATATATAGAGTCAAATTTACGGAAATCATTATTTGATATATAGCCTACCAATTTGATTAGACAATCACTTGCGTGTTATAGCAAAATATTCTTCGAGTCATAAATCATCAATTTCTTCGCCATTAACCACTGACCAAGCACCCAATCTCCATAGGTTATAATAGCCTTTTGACGTTTGTTAAATTATGACATTTTACAATAACTCCTAAATGATGTATTGCTAGCAAATGGGTGGTAGTCAAGCTTGGTGATGTCTTTTCTTGTTGTGTGTCACAGTCAAAAGAAGAACTTTGTCCAACTTAAATGAATATAAATATGTTTGATTAGTCAAAGATCATATATAAACATAGTTACAAATACAAAAAGTACATATATATACATGTTAAGCGTACACCATAGATGGATACCTAGAGAGGGACCCAAAAAAGTATCAATTCATTAGTTATTCAAGTTGTGACACCATTAAACCATAAGTTGGTTGGTTGTTTGGATGCAAAGGCAGGATTCGAACCCACGCCTTTTCAGGCACGACACCTTAATCGAACGACTTGGACCAACTCAACCAACATAAACTTTTGTAATAAATTTAGTTTTAAATAAAACATAAGGACTGAAAAAAAACATTACAATGACACCCTTCAAACAGATATAATTTTTCACTAAAATAGAAGTATGGAACCATGAAAGTAACGAACGTGTAAGCGTATGTCCCACGTAGGCCCACCCCAATTGATACATGTTGGCTGCCATAGGTGCAATTATGCAGGCCAAGTGGAGGTGGAGTAAACATGAATGGAATGTAGAACAATTAAAATTTGTTTATTGGGATACAGCCATTCTATCCTATAGTTGGATGATGGGAAATATCAAAAAGGAATGTGCTTGGTTGTAGGTATAAAGTACACGGGTTTCATTCTCTATCTATTAGTCTTTTCATGGGAATGAATGAATCATTGTAAGGAACATGACATGATACGTTATGAAAAGTTGCACCTTTTAGGCACTGAATAATTATTTTTAATTTACTTGGTATATATAACACATTAGGCAGATCTCGTATCGTTATGGACAAGAATGGTGTTGGGTTCATAAGTAAACTTTGGCCTTGTTAGGCACAACGCATTTTAGGGCCACATGCATGGCAGGTTCTTGGAATATTGCAGTTAAACATGCTTGAGTTGTCAATAGTGTTGTGGCGGATTGGTTATCACTCGGGGGGTTCATAGCGCCCTAACCGAATTCGAGTCTTCCCGTGCGCATGCCTGGGGACATTTAAGTGGGCCATGTTTAGCCCTCAAAATTGTCAAGAATTAGTCGGGGTTTGGCCAGGACATGCTTCCAAAAAAAACATGCTTGGGTTGGAGTAATACCAGGATGGATGACCCCCCTGGGATATTGATATAACCCGATTCGAAATGGATGGTCTCCAAAGAACAAGAGAGGAGATTTAGACTTAACTTTCTCACTTAATACAATCAAGTTTAAACAACATTCCTAACCATCATCCCATGACCTTTTAATTCTCCTACACTTCAGCCAACTACCCACTACACTATTCCTTAACTTACTAGAAAATTAAAAATTAACACATGCAAACTAAAAACCATGCAAATACACGTATCAGATGTCCTTGCTAGATCGGCAGAAACAAATCCGTGAGCCAGTGGATGGAAGTGACAATATTATGTTGTGGTAGGCGGGATGCTACAGTATAATTGGTTGTTACTAATTAGTGGAGGTTATTTGTGTTCCCAACTTATTACTAAAATATTAAATTTTGGGAAATCCTATTTGGGATCAATGTGTATAGGGAGAAAATTATTAGGTAAGGATGCATTTAGCAATGAATAGAGATGCAAATAACATCCCCTAAATCTTTTTGGTGTAATTAGAAGTAGACATATATTTAGAGATCTCCTATTCATATAGCATAAAAAAGATATGTGTTGAAGTTTTAGAGTTTTTTTAAGGTTGGAAGAATTTTGTTTTAGTTGGGATGAGTCCATATTATAGTGTTTCCTTGAGGCTTGAGGTGTGAATTGGAGATGGCTTTGTTATTTTAAATCTTGAATTAGAAATATAAGAAGAGAACTTAATGTTGATGTGATGCTAAAGTTAATAGGAGCCTCTATTCCTAGAAGAATTCATTTAAATAATTCTTAGAGTTGTGAGTAGGGTTGCACCGAGAATGAAAGTTACGATGAGAAAAGTAAGTAAACATCTCCACCTTCGAATCAATCCTAAATTCCTAATCAGAGAGACCACGATCTTTTACACTAAATGAGATAAACTAGATAAATTTCCTTCTTAAGCGCAATTTATATATCCAATATGAGATTAAAAGTGTCAACAATCCAAATCTTTTCTTATGATTCTCATGCAATGATTCGCCTTTTCTTGTAATATGTAAAAGTAATACTTGGCATAAATCCCATATTAGTAATTAAATATGTTAGAAATGCTGGCCATGATAGTCAACACCAATAAGTGTAGGGTAAAAGGCCAACATCTACCAGTTTTTAATGTCTATTACTACCTCTATATATAACAAGAGATCATCACCATATCCTCACAACCATATCCCTTGCAACAAATTGGTGATATGGCTACCCATGGCAACAACACAGACAGAAAGGATAGAAATGCACAGTGGTAATCATCCATGATCAACAAAACTCAAACTTAATTACCAAACACCCAAAACAAAACTTTTTGCTTTTATCTTTTTTACCTTCCAATTATCCAAGACTCATTGCTCCTTTTGATCTTTTCAGGGTTCTCTCTAAAGATATCCCAACTGACATATTGGTTCAAGTTGGTGAATCAAATTTCCCTCTTCACAAGGTATGAATTATGATCATAAATAATGCCAATCTCTAAAATCCTAGAATTAACTAACTAATGATCATTCATGGAACATTGTGATGGCAGTTCATGTTACTAGCAAAGAGTAACCACATAAGAAGATTGATTATAGAATCGGAAGAACCCGATTTGGGAAGGATAAATCTGTCCGATATCCCTGGAGGAGCCGAGATCTTCGAGAAAGCAGCGAGGTTTTGCTATGGTAGGAACTTTGAAATCACGGTAAATAACGTAGCGGCTCTGCACTGTGCTGCAGAGTATCTCGAAATGACCGATCAGTGCTGCGATGGCAACCTCGCGGGAAGGACGTATGCCTTCCTTCAGCAAGTAGCCTTAACGAGCCTCTCCGGTGCTGTTACAGTTTTGAAATCGTGTGAAGATCTTCTTCCCATAGCTGAACAACTCAATATCGTCCAACAATGCGTCGAAGTGGCCAGTGTTGAGGTATCGATCTTCGATAAATTTACATCTCTTACTTTATGTTGTACTTGGCAAACTAGCTGATAAGCTAGCCCGTAGTAGCTGATTAGGTAACTTATGTATAAATTATGTCTCGCAAAAACTAGCTTATGAGTTACGGCTATATAAATTGACCAAAAAGGGTAGCTTAGAATACAATAATTAATATTAAAATGAGTATAATTGGTAAAAACTACAAAAAGCTCCAGAATCGCTACTCCAATTATCGTTTCAATAAGCTAGCTTATGGTCCATAGAAAGTTGTACTAGATTATAAGCTAGCTTATTTTTTTCAAACACAACCTTAATCTCTAGCAAATCGAATTGAATCAAGAGAGTTGAATTAGTATGTATTAGAGTTTGACATTAACTTATAATCTTGTATTACATCTCTTATATTCTCGGGCAAACTACGTTAACTATTAATCTCGGTTTTGGGATGGAATGTCAGTATTAATAGCTTTAATACCGATGAATTTCATATTATTGATAATTAGAAGAAACCGAAACAATTTTTAAATTGTTCCTTGTCGGATTATCCCTATAATCTGAATTTTGTGTAAAGTATCATATTTGAAAAGTGATTTTACACGATCCGTCAACAAGATCCACGCATTCGAAGGTTTCAGGAATAATATCTCGTCCCATTACCAACACAAGACTAACGAATTTTGGATCATGTTCCGCTTTACAGGCTTGTAACGAGGCAAATTCACCTAGTTGTTCACCGCCGAATTGGTGGCAAGAAGAACTATCAATGGTACACATAACCTTCTTTCAACGAATCATCGATTCGATGAATCACGCGGCGCGAAAACACTCGCAATCGCCGGTGCAATCACAACCTATGCCAAGAGAGCATTCCCGACGAACCTCGTCCACGAGCATTCCGTCAACGCCATAAAACCTCCGATCTCCGGCGACTCTCTCCTCCTCCTCCCTCTCGTCCGCAATCAAAAAACAACGAGAACTTCTAGAGTCGATCGTCGCTCTATTCCCTGTCGAAACTCATCAACAACAACCGGTTTTTCCAATCAACTTCTTGTGTAACCTCCTCCACACTGCGATCGCGTTAGAAAGCAACGACGATTGCAAGAAGCAGCTGGAGAAGCGGATATCGGCCGTCCTGGACCAAGTGACGGCCGACGATCTGCTCCTCCTGTCGTACACTACGTTCGGCAGAGAGCGACTGTGCGATATGGAGAGCGTAAGGAGGATCGTGATCGGTTCGTGGCGAAGGAGAGGAGTGTTTCGGTGTTCAGTTCCGGTGATTATAACGACGCTCCGACGTCGCCCGCGATGGTTCGGGTTGCGAAGACGATTGATGTGTATCTGAGTGAAATCGCCAAGGTTGCTGAATTGAGCATTCCAAAGTTCACAGGAATTGCTAATTTGGTGCCTAAAAACGCCCGAGATGTTGATGATGATCTATACCGCGCCATTGACGTATACCTCCAGGTAACTTGATACCCATAAACAAATTACACAATGTCACATATAATTTCTTTGGGTATTCAAAAAAATTATAATTCTTCTAAGAAAACAATGAACAATGCCCGTAGAAATGACACTTTCAGTCGTCTAAAAGGAATGGATTTTCAATCGTCTAAAATCAATTAGGCGTTGGGTCGATGCCCGAGTGGTTGAATGGGGACGAATTGTAAATTCGTAGACAATATGTCTACGCTGGTTCAAATCCAACTCGGTGAAGGGAACCCCTGCAACCCATGAGCATCAGCATCGGTTAGGCCATAACGGATGGTCTAAAGTTGGAATTTGGAATCTTTAATGACTCCTTTTATTTTTTATTTTTTGTATAGACACTTTATTTTTTAGGAACTGTGGTTATTGGAAATTGACATAAATAGTCATTGTGGCTGAGTGAATTTACGTGGTTACCGCAATTGACACTTAAGTAACTTGATAACTATAGGAACTAAATCTTTAATTCATTTCAGTAACTTGCTAATCACAATGACCCAATTTGTAATTTACTTCAACAAGTTGCTAAATATAGTCCAACAACTTGATGAGAAAGTGTTTTCTAAAAAACATGGAAGATAAATGACTAAGATATGAATTTACTATATCAAATTGCTACTTACGTCAATTTCCATTTAAAGTTTGTGTTAGATATTTAATTAATAGTTAAATATTTTCAGTAATTATGTGTTGGACGTTGCACATTTGGTCAAAATCCAGGTAATTATGCAATTAGTAAACATTGTGAACTTCTGATGTCTAGGTTCATCCCGACTTGGATGAAATCGAGCGAGAAAAGGTTTGCAACCCAATGGATCCACTAAAGCTATCGACCAAAGCAAGAGCACACGCTTCCCAAAACAAAAAGCTTCCACTAAAGATAGTTTTGCACACACTCTATTATGATGAGTTACAAGCAAGAAGTGATATCGATGGACGAAACACACCAGGAGCCCAAAGCATGAGACTTCAGGTGCATGCAGATGTAGCTTTGGCAAAAGAAAATGAAACTTTGAAATCTGAAGTATTGAGGATGAAAGCGTATATATCTAATATCGAGAAGCAAGTAGGTACGCCAAGTCCGAAATTGAAAAGGTTAAAGAAGCCTACTTTCTTCTCGTCAATGTCCAAGACTCTTGGAAAGTTAAACCCTTTCAAGCAAGGATCAAAAGACACTTCAAACATCAATAATGATGAAGTAGATCATAACAAGCCTAGGAGGAGAAGGTTCTCCATGTCATAGAGGTGAAAATCATATTTGAATGTATGAACTAATCTTGGTATTTAAATAATTTTTCGAGACTTGCTTGAGTCTATAACAATATTTTTTAGTAAAAATACAAAGCTATGTTGATTCCAAAATATCATGTCGTTTGAAATTGTCTAAAACCGTATTCTTACGCTTTTAGATAAAGGAAAATGTTGGGAACTCGTGAGTTCATAAAATCACAAGAGTAAGGTGTTTCTTCATCAATTGACAAAGTGCAATGGCATTGACAATTTTATTCGTAAGAAGCAGTGATAAAATCAAGATTTTTTTTCTAATAGGGCCACTTTAGCTATATGTTTAAAGCTTAAGTATGCAACTATGCATCTTATATAATATTTAATTAGATAAGACGTTGATAGTTTAAAGCTTTAGTTTTATTTAAATAGCTGTAAAGCTTTGGTTCATGTTCTATTGTGCAGAAATTTTTGATGAAAACCTCTTTAATTTAAGATTTTTTCTTCCCAAAAGGATAACTTCAATAAAAAATTATTGAATACGCTAATCAAATAGCTATATTTAATTAGCCATGCCTTCAAACAAACCTTTGATTCATTATCAACTATTCATGCATTTTATTTGATCGCTCCTTTTGACAAAATCCTAAACGAAATGAAATTATACATATGCATCCCACAAAATCATTTTACCTTTTAAAACAATCATCGGGATTCATAATTAGAAAATAGATCATTTGACCCTGCTTCCACTTTTTGATCACAATAAAAAAGAAGGTTAACGACACCTTGTTAAGTGCACTTCTATCAATGATTTTCTTTTTCAAACACAACATTAAACATTCTTAATGCACGAATAGACCTGATTTTGACGTTAATAGAGGTACCAATAACATTGTCCTAAAATAAATAATACATAAAGTGACATCGTTGTTATTTTATTAATGGAGTATCTTTAAGGTAGATTAAAGGTTTGCAAAGTCTTTTGATGAATTTTGATCTAATTCCATAATTTCGAGGGATTTTTAAAGTTTTTTTTAGTTGATTGGAATGAATTTTTAAGTTTTTGTGTCATTTCAGGACTTTTTTGATTGATTTCGTGAATTTCTTTTTAATTGGCAAGGGCTCAACACGAGAAATTTCTAAGAGGCTATGGTAGAAAGTCAAAAACTTGTTTTTAACAAAAGAAAATATTGTTTTTTTTTAATAATGGGCCCATCCCTTCCCTGTTTAATTCACATACTAACTCTTTCCCTCGGTACACATAATAACATTCAACACAACATCGAGTACATAACAAAAGCTTAAGTACATTACAAACATGACTTGTTTGAATAAAAAAATTAAAATCTTGATCTCCTGAATCCTGATGAATCTTGAATCTTGAATCAAACCCTCAGATGCAGAAAATATTGAATCATTCGTCGATTTAAAAAACCAAAATCGAAATCAAATACACCGTTGTACCTATCCATATGCAAATATAAAACTTAAATCTAAAAACAACAAAAAACCCCTAAATTCGAGAAATGTTTATCGTACCGTATAGCATATACCGGTCCAGGTCCGGTTCGGTTTCTCGATTTCGGTGCCATATGCTCATCCCTACCTTATACAACCCATTATGCTCCTACCGAACAACCCTACGTCAATTAGAGTGAAACACCTCCTTGTTCCTCCACTTTACAACTTTTTCTTGCCTTGTACCGTTTTTTCACAAAATATGTGTGTGTATATATGTATGAAAATAGTTTCACCAAAAATAGAAAAAACAAGAAATAAAGAGAGATGGGAACAAACCCACGTAATGAGTCGAGGCCCGTGTTAAACACAGTTTCCTTAAAACCGATTCGCCCCCTACCGGTGCGTCGATTTCCCAGGATACAACGACTCGAAACAGAATCGAGTTCTGTCGGACTTCACTATGATGCCTGAATTTGAGAATATATGTCTTGGTTTTTCACGTGTGTTTGGCTTTCTATGAAGTTACTTTTCCATATGTGTGTCTCTCTCATATTTTAGCATATCTCTCTCTTTAGAACTCAATCTTTGAGTACTATATATATGCATAACACATATGTAACTCATAGAAGGTTTAAAAGCCAACAATAATGACCCATTATTTCTATGGTTATAACCTCCATTTTTTAAAGCCAACATAATGGAGCATTATTTCATTGTTTTATAACCTCCATCTTAATTTCCATTCAAAAATTCAAACTAATATTAATATTATAAATTTAAACTAAATTTATATTAATATTAATTTTCCAACAATCCCCCACATGAATGGAAATTATCATAGACATCTCATATATCATGATACTCAAATTCAATGTCGGAATCTTGCAAAGGATAGGTAGGCGTTAACCTTTGAACCTTCCCTTATGAAGCATGTCTAGTCTACTAGCAAATCAGTAGACGCGATGTCCTTGAACTGTTTTGCCATTTGTGTAAACATTAACATACTTCACACAAGATTCTTCCTGACATGATAAAGTCCTCATAGTCGTGTTCGTTATGGTCATGAACACTGCCTGGTTCAGAGAAAGCTTTAGGAATGTATCCCCAATAATTCCATTCGAAGCGACCCCACTTCTCTTTCTCATAGGTGATTATCAGTAATCATTAAAAGCTTTGTGCTTATCCTCATTTTTCACTGTCTTAGAAGTTTACTAACTCCCCCCCACAGTGACTCTCCACATTCATACAACTAGGTTGTCCTTTTGAACCCAGATCTTGGGATCTCCAGTCTTCTGGGTAAGGTTTCCTTTGCATGAATTATTAATTCAGGGCTTATGTCTCATTCATCTTAAGGACTTATAAACTAAATCTCTACTTAAACTTTTTGTAAGTGGATCCACAATGTTATCTTTTGACTTTACATAGTCAATCGAGATAACTCCAATAGAGATTAGTTGTCTTATCATATTGCGTCTAATGTAACTTCCCATTATACATTGTACTTTGAGCTCTGCCAATTTTCGATTGGCTATCACAGTGTATACAAATGACCGTTACCGGCTTAGGCCATTTGGGAACATCCTCCACAAACTGACGCAACTACTCTACTTTCTCGCCACATTTATCTAGGGCGATAAACTCAGATTCCATCGTGGATCTGGCTATAATAGTTTTCTTGGACGATTTCCAAGATATAGTCGCACTTCCAAGTGTAAACACATATCCACTTGTAGATCTGGAATCTTTTATATCAGATATCCAATTTACATCACTGTATCCTTTGATTACAGTTGGATATCTTCCATAGTGCAGTCCACACTCTCTTGTGTATCTTAAGTACCTTAATAATCTAGTAATACTCCTCCAATATTCAACACTCGCATTACTAGTGTATCTACTTAGCTTGCTTACTGCGTATGCTAAGTCAAGTCTGGTACAACTCATGAGATACATCAGACTGTCTAGTATTCTTGAGTATTCCACTTTGTGCAACACTATCCTCTCTTATTCTTGGATAGATGTTGACTAGTGTCACTAGGAGTTTTAGTTATACTTGTGTCTCCTTTACAAAATTTCTCAAGAATCTTGTCCACATAATGTGTTTGACTTAACACTAGACTATTTTGAGTTCTTGTGATCTTTATTCCAAGTATCACATATGATAAACCCATGCCTTTCATGTCAAACTTAGATTTCAACATATCCTTCGTGGACCTTATCATTTTGTCATCACCTCCGATGATAAGCATATGACATACTTATTTTAAAAACACTTTCCAACATGGATTGATCAATCTTTTGATGTCATTGCTTTGGAGCCTGTTTTAAGCCATATAAGGTATTAACAAGTTTACACACCTTGTTCTCTTTACCTTGGGCAACGAATCCCTTAGGCTGCTCCATATAAATTTCTTCTAAATCTTCATTTAGAAGATCAATTTTCATATCCATTTGGTGCATTTGCAGATTTGCAATTCCCAACATAAAACTAACGGATGTTAATAATCTAGACTTTCCTTTTGTCTATATCCTTTGATGAAGATATCTATACATTATACCATTGTATAATGTTATGTCATCTAGTGACTTTTCCATCCCTTTTTCACCATTAAGATAACTTATCAAATGTTTTATGATTTCTAGTTTGTAAGTCTCTCCAAATGTGACCACAAACTATTCGGTTGCTTAGAGTCTTCAAACTCATACATGAATCATTTGCACAAATCTTGATTCAAATGATATGATTATCTACTCAATCTGTTCGCATAAGTTGATACAACTAATGTATTTAAACATTTTCATTGAGTAATATCTTCTTCTATATCATGAATAGAGTTGCTAGCTATGCAATACGTTTAAGCTATAACAAGAAGACACACATATGTTGATGAATTCACAAAAACATTGGCCAGATGTTCTTGTCAATGCATCATACATGAGTGTTATTGTCACCACCAAAGAGCTTAATCGCAACTCTCTATAAGTGACAATCTAGGCATCCAAAACTCTAGGATCCTAGTTGTTCTATAAACATAGTCATACTCAATGATCACTCTATCATGACTATATTCTCTTTTTGATATATTTAGCTTAGGTTATACACAAAGTTTTAACCTTTACTTTCATTGCTAATATTTCATCAAACTTATATGATGATTTAGATCCAAACTTATTGGATTCGTCTATCAATTGATATCATGGCATTCTATTACCAATCATGATTAATTCGTTATAAACTCACAATTAAACGAATTAAAAAATTGTAATTATTAATTCATAATTGACAAACAATTACATGAATTAAAACCGAATGGTTAATTCGTAATTAAACGACTTATAATCGAAATGGTTAATTCATAATTGACAAACAATTATTGAATTAAATCCAAAATATACATAAGTATATAAACACATTCAGAGAAACTATTATTTACTCAACCCCTTTCGGTAGCTCTACTCGAACACAACCAGGAAAGACGGTGAGGGTGGTATGCTCAAAAGCATTTAAAAACACGACCTCATTAGAATAGAAAACAATCCGCCTATATCTTTCCTAGACATTGTATCCAAATAGGTGAGCCTATTTGGAGTTGATTCATAATTTTTCCAACTTAAATGTGTAATTAAACGAATTATTATCGAAACATTTAATTCATTATTGACAAACAATTATATGAATTAAAACTGAAATTTTAACCGTGTAATTAATTCGTAACTGACAAACAGTTAAACGAATTAAAAACAAAAATCGAATTCAACGTAATTAATTCGTAACCAACAAACGGTTAAATGAATTAAAATCAAAATTCGTAACTGTCGTAATTAATTCGTAACCGACAAACAATTAAACGAATTAACTATCACATTTTTTTTTCAAATGTAAGGTACCCCCACATTTCAAGGTACTCAACCTTTCTTATTTCCATAGAATAAAATTCTATAAGATTGTCATTATAATTTGACTTACTAAAGATGCATAGTCAAAATATATTTACTCATCAAAATATCATTGATCGGCTATCATATTAATTGGGATTTAATCCTATATTAAAAACTCACTTTAATATCAAGAAAATATTGACATGAGATCAAAATTTGTCCAAATTTTGGTTACATTAAAATAGATAAACTATTTTATTTTCTTGCAAAACCAAAATCCCATCATATAACAAATGGAGTTTATGTATACCAAGTTTTCACTTTATTTTAAAAACTCCATATCAAGACTTTTGTTCTTGAGAATTAATCCGTACATCTCATCGTGGATGCATCCTTTGTCCAAGACACCAATTGTCCTAACAATTAAAGCCCCTCCCTCAATATGGAGTGCCAAAAATATCCATCTTTAACCAATTTGCTTGTGGATATAAATTGTTAGAAACATCATTCTTTCATTAATCTTGTAGAAATCATTGTTCTACTTTTCCAAATTTCATCATTTTAAGCACCCTTCATTAATGAGTACCACATATCTCATTTGGAACCACTCTCATGGCATTTGGTTCCGAAAACCAAACATCATCCCCTTCGCGGGGATATTCTAATTTTAAGACCGGTGTTACCCATTTTGCTTCCCACTAAAGAAAACAATGCACCATTTTGTTTCCCACAAAAGAAAACAATGCACCATTTTGTTTCCCACAAAAGAAAACAATGCACACTTATATTTATAAAAGTTTCACTCTTATAAACATCAAGGAGGTTATGAACTAACCTTTGCACTCAAAACAAGATATTGCATTTTATAAATGAACTTCTTCCACTTATAAATTTTGTGCATAAATAAGCAAAGAGTTGCTTAAATATTGTGCACTAACAATTTTAACATATGCAAACATATTGCAAATCCAACAATTGTTTTAGGCACTATAGATGAATTTTTTCTCGAAACACATCATACAAGTAAATATTCGGAATATTTCTATTCATATTTCACAATCTCAAATTTTGCCAAAAACAACATAAATTCGTTGTTTCAAACGATAACAAAATATAAGAGAAACAAACATATCATTTCTTTTCTTGGTTTTTAGAAGAAGAAATCAATGA
>CM058044.1:61462454-61490398 GCA_030169165.1 Centaurea solstitialis | reverse complement strand
TGATGATAGAGTCAGCGATGTTAATGATCTGAAGTTGTTATCAGTGATAGCTAGCTGACTACTCTTACATGACGTTCCAAAGAAAACAAGGTCACAGTGCCTCCCTGATCCATCCCAAGGATTAGCGACTCTAAGGCCTGATCAGTGACTTGTACTTTTAAGAATACTATATTTGTCTTCATGTCCTATATGCACAAAAAGGATTTGATTTGCCTTTCTGACAATAGTACAAAAGGGATGTCTCTTTACTGTTCCCTCCGTACTTATCACCCATAAGGCAAATGTTTACCATAGGCCATGACCCTACCACGCATGGACATTATTTTATGGTACAATAGTACACCAAACCCAACCTTTACCTGACACGTGTAAAGTTGGGGATGACATGCATTTAATGCATGGGTATAAATATGAACGTAGTGTTGTTCTTCAAACACACCTTGGTCCATCTTCTATACCCCTAATCCTTTCCTCCCTCTTATTTTTTCTAAGTTCTTTCTATCTCTTCTATACTTGCTTTGTGCATAAGCAAAAGCTGTGTGTCTATATTCAAAAGATAGTTTGAGGTCTTGACATAGTCTTGATCTTTATCATCAAACTATCTAACTATAATCTATACAAAGACTCCATAGGAGTCATAGATTAAAATATAGAAGAAACTGTGTTGATTGTATTCAACCCCCCCCCCCCTCTCTACAATACTAAAGTCTATAAATTAGGTTATTGGCCATCAATAGAGGACCAACATTACGTCTTTTAAGACATAAAACTCTCAGTATATAATAAATACATCACAAGGTAATCAAAACAAAGAGAACTAAAACACTAAAGGACAACTCATATCGCAGGTCTTTTACATTTAAGAGTCCAAAACAAAAACAAATGCCCAAAAAACCTCTAGTTCGTCACATACCAAACTAAGATATTGGGAGCATATCGGATAAAGTTTAAAAAACCAAAAAAATTACCTCGAAATCAATTTGAAAACCGAAAAATCTGTCGAACATAATAAAAAAATAGAAAATTCTTTAAAAATAAGCTCTATCAAAATCAAGCAAAATCTACCAAAAAAATCCTTGAAATGACGGAAGTCAACTAAAAACATCATGCAACGTTATGTACCTTTGATCTGTTAGGAATTATGTGCAGAGTTGACAAACCAAGTGATTACTGTTGATCCAGCTCTCCTAAGACCTGATGAAATGATAATGATCCTGAATCTTTACTTAGTGAATAGGTTTTTACTTCTGTTATAGCTTGAGGAATTATCACTGAATCTGTTCAGTGTTATTCCATGTTACTTATGCTGTAACTTAACTTTATAGATTTCAGGATCAGGATCAGGAGACTAACGAGTCTGTTCTGCAGTCTACTGATCCTGTCCACTGAAGTGAAGACCTCCCCCTGAAGACATTAAGATCATACACAAAGAACCATCAGCGACGTCGAAGAAATAGCTGATGACAGGAACAGCATGCTCGTGATCTGAAGACGGAACTCAGTGATAGCAGTCTGTTCACTATCGTATGACATCCTGAAGATTCATCAGGATACATGTGACCCTGAACGCCCCCAGTTTCAGGACTCTAGTCACTGATCAGTATCCTGATCCTGAAGGATTAGAACAATGTCTTAGTCTAATGCACAAAAGGATTACACGCCTTTTCTGACACAATAGTACATAAGGGCAGTTACTTTACTGTTCCCTCCGTACTTATCAGACCATAAGGCAACTGTTTACAAACATCCTCTTTTGCACACCATGCAAAGAGTATTTGTTTATAGTAAATAGTACAACAGACCACTCACATTGTGACACGTCACAATAGTAGGTCTGCATGCATTTAATGCATGGAGTATAAATAGGACGTGAAGAGATGTTCTCCATACTTCTTCTTCATCCAAAAATACTCAAGTCCTTTCTCTCTTTATCCCTCTATCTTCTTTCTTTATTCTCTTCTCACTTAGTGCATAGTGAAAGAACTTAGATTGTTTAGTTTAGACTAATTGTCTTTTCTATTTCCGCAACAATCTGTAAATTCATATTGTTTATAAAACAAGAATTTAAAAGTGAGAAATTTGTGTGATTATATTCAACCCCCCCTTCTATAATCCCAATCACTATCCTTACTTGAAGGTCACCTACTTGGGACCAACAATTACACATCCAATGTTACAAGACACTTGAGGGTCACACCTGTGAGGACCTATAAGTCGAACAAGTTAGACGAAACCCAGAAATGGAGAGTTAGGGTTTATAATAGTATATTATAAATCAATTGGGTAATTACAGTCAGAATTACCAAAGTTGGAGGGTTATTAATTAATTAGGATATTATATATTTATTAGATAAATAAATATATAATAGTTAATTAATAAGGTTTTTATATATATTAGATAAATATATATAATCATAATTATCGTATGCAAATTCTTTTCCAGCTAATTAAAAGGAAAAAGATTAGAGATAATTATAAAAGGAAACTGAATCTTTTACAAACTGTATTTTTCCTCCATATAAATAAGGCTTATGGGTTAAGGAAAAATCTAAGCTTTAAGCAAAAATCAGTTTTTCAGTTTCCTCTCTCTCCCTCTCTCTCCATCGGCGCCGACCCCCCCCCCCCCAGGTCGGATTCCAGTTTCGGTTGTTCGGGTTTTCATACAGTTCAACTAAAAGGACGTTCGTTGGTCGATCACCGGTGGACTATCGTCAAGCAATCCAGGTAAATTGACCTAATCTATTAGGTTTAGAACTATAAACGATTAAAGATCAATAGGCTTTTAATGGGTTTTTAGTTTTTATCGCTTCCGCATGATTAGATCGAAAACAGCGTGTTTTTGATCGCATAGGTTTTATCAGTTTGATTAACCTGTATGATTTATCAAACCAGTGAGGTTCGTTAGATCTGAGTTAATCCTCGAGTCAATTTGATCCGAGGATACCCACAAAAACCCAACAGTGGTATCAGAGCCATGGTTGATACATCGTTTAGTTTTTGTTTATCAATTTATGTGAGATCCGTTAAAATTTGTTGCTTGTGTATCAAGTTTTGATAAATCTGAATTAAAAATCTGATTTTAAAGTTTATCATGATAATTAAAAAAATCTGATTTTTAAGCTTGTTGTGTCAATTAAAAAACCTAATTTTTAAGGTTTGTCGTAACCGATGATTGGCGGTGGAATGGCGGCAGTTAGCCGACCAAACCATCAGGCCAATCGCCGGAAACTCCTAGCCGCGAAAAACCATACGCCGATCACACCATAGTGAGTGGTAGTGGCGTCGGCTGTTATCTACGATCACCGAGCCACAGTTTGGTGGTGGGGATAAACGGTGGTGGTCGCCAGTCGCACCACAGTCCGGTGGCGGCTTTCGGTTTCCGATCACCCGCCGCACCACAGCGAGTGGTGGCGACTCACGGCTGAGGACGAGATCGCCGGTCGCACCAGAGACGGTGGTTGCGGCGGCGGTTGTTGTTGATCATGATCACCGGCCACGGCGGCGGTGGTAGCATCTCACTACTGCTGTCGTCGGCGACGGTGGTATTCGATAGCCACTCTTGGGTGGCGTTGATCGCCGCTGATATTTTAATCGCCGGCCACACCACCCGCTTGGTGGTTGTGGCGTCAGCCGTCGACGACCGCGAAAGAAAACTACCACCACACCACCGATTGTGGTGGCGGTGGTGTCGATTGCCAAAACAGCCGCTAAACGGCATCTCCAGGCCGATCGAGAGACGACCACCACACCACCGATTGTGGTGGTGGTGGCGTCGATGTTTTTTTTTCCAATCAGGATCGCGGCGGCGGTGGTAGCCCGGAGCTACTACCGTTGCTAATCGACGGTAGCGGCAACCGCTGCTGTCGATCGCTATGATGGCCAAATCTAACCCCGGCCAAACCGAACCATTCGCGGCTGCCATAGTGGCCGCGCCTAGGCGATGGTAACGGTGGCGATTGTTGGTGATGCAAACGGCCTGCACCGCACCCGGCTGTGGCCGGGATGCGGATTGCTAACAGTCACGCCACCCACGTCGACGGTGGCGGTGGCGAATCTCAGCAGCGGCGGTGATCGATCGCCACCAGTGTGGTGGTGATCGATGATGTTGATCAACGACGGCTAAACCGCCGAATGGCGATGGTGGCCGCTGCCGCTATCACCAAACGGCGGTGGGGGTGTTTTTGGCATCCATGGCGTTGGTCGATAACAGTAGTGGCGTCGTTACAAATCAATGATGATGGTTACGCGGTGGTCGTACGACGAACGAACCACCAGCGTGGTGGTAGGCGACGGTTCCTGATCATGGATCGTACCTAGGGTTTTTCGTATAATTGGGCCAAAATGGTAACGAGCCCAAGGCCCAGTTCTTTGGACCAAGTTACGACCCAAAAGAGTTCGATTGGTTTTCTTATCCAAAATATTTACTATCCGATAAAATTTATTCAAACCGGTTTTAATTAATCTTTTATGAAAATTAAAATTAAGGGCCAATATTATAAAACTAGATCAATAAAACCCGTTTGATATAATTTTGGATAAATGGATCGTTTTTAGTAAAATAGGATTTATTGTTTATAAACCTCAGTTTTACGTAAAAACCTTTTTCAGTCTAGAGTTTTTAATTCGTAAGACAGTTTTGTTTTTCGAAACGGTTATAAAACCAGGTTTTGCAATAATAGAGACAAAATAATTTTAACGGATCCAGTTTATTACTCGTAATTATAAAATTGCTTTTATTATATAGCATATATATTTACGTAATTGCTTGAGCTCGATATATGGATTTCAGTTTGATTTTATATATATATCTATTATAGTATTTTGCCAACCTAGACCCTTGACATATTCACGGGGAGGCCTGCGTGCCATTTACAACCCCTTATGTAATAATGACCTTAGGATAGAAATTTGTTTTATTCTTTCGGGATGACGAGGCCAGTGGGAGCTACTTCATCACTACCGGAGTACTAACAAAACATGGCGAGGCCAGTGGGAGCTACGCGAGTTTTGAAGCTTTTAGTAGAATAGGTCATTATTGGTCCCTAGGAAACGTTAGCAAAAACTATAATTAGGTACTATGTGATTAATTATTGTTTAATTGCATTGTGATATCCTGCATGTTAATAGTTTTAAATAGAGTTGTTACTTTAAAACCAGTTTATATCACAAAAGGAATATAGGTTTTAGTTTCGTTAAACTTTTCAAAACGATAGTTTTTGATTTAAAAACCTATAGGTGATTGTTTTATGTAAAAGACAAGTTGACAAAAACAGTTAGTTTTAATCAACTAGGTATGCTGTTAAAACAGTTAGTTTTAATTAGCAAGTAATTTTAGAACAGTTAGTTTTAAAATTACGTGTATGTTTGAAACAGTTAGTTTAAAACATAAGTAGCCTTTGCAACAATCAGTTTTTCAAAAGCCTGGAAGTAAAGTTTTTTAAAAAACCCTGAAAATCATAGATCAGTAGTGCAACCCATCTAGGGGCACCTTTGGCGTAAAGTACATAGGCGTTGTAAGTGATCACACATTCAACGTCTATGTTCAAACTGAAGCTGAAGGGGTTACATAACTCTGCGAATTATCTCCGGGTGGTACCGGCCAGAGTATAGTGATCAGGTCCCCAAAATGGTGAGATCTGTTTTGGTACTATAAAGTTCACCGGGTGGTACCGGGCCAAAAAGCACTTAGAGGGACTAAAACATGCACAGGTAGTTGCCATGGTCCCGAAAAGATCTAGGAGTCATGTCAGCTAGACATGATTGGTAAAAGTCCTTACCTACCGAAATAAATACGGGTCTGGTGGAGCAAGAACATTACGCACATCAGGACGTATGAAATAAGGATCCTAGTCCAATAAATTGATCATTTAAGGGTTTATTGATATTTTATTGGAAATTAGTCTATTTACAGTTGCTAAGACCAAAAGTTTTATTTTGTGTAGATGGCAAGCACTGTTACCAGCACTAACAATCTTTCCCTCCGCTCTATCCTAGAGAAGGATAAGTTGACCGGCTCTAACTTTCTCGACTGGGAGCGCAATCTGATGATTGTGCTCAGACATGAGAGAAAGTGGTATGTGCTTGAAGAGCCACTTGGGGAGGCACCTCCGGCAAACGCTCCGGCTGCTGCCAGAAATGCCCACAAGAAGCACTCGGATGATCTCCTTGATGTTGCATGTCTGATGCTAGCAACCATGAGCCAGATCTGCAAGCAGGGCTCATAAATACAAATGCTTACGACATGATCCGCCAGCTGAGGGACATGTTTCAGACTCAGGCTCGTACAGAACGCTACGATGCCACCAAAGCATTCAATGAGTGCAAAATGGCAAGAGGGACATCAGTAAGTGACCATGTCATGAAAATGAAACGACACTTAGATCATCTGGAGAGGCTTGGTCATCCTGTTCCGTTGCAGCTAGCAACAGACACCATACTCAATTCACTGTCAGAAGACTACAGGCCCTTCGTAGTCAATTACAATATGAATAACATGGAGAAAACTATAGCAGAGTTGCACTCCATGCTAAAGACAGCTGAACTGAATATGGGGAACAAGAACAAGACCAAGGATGTCTTGATGGTGAAAGACGGAGGGGTTAAAAAGAAGAATGGGCAAGCTAGCACCAGTAAAGGAAAAGGACCAGTCCAGGCCATCCAGAGTGCACCCAAGAAAGGCAAAGGCAAGGGCAAGGGCAAGAAGGTTAAGCCAAACAAAGCTAGGACCGAGAATCGCTGCTTCATATGCAATGAGATCGGTCATTGGAGGCAAAACTGCCCTAAGCGTCATGAAGCAGGTATGTAAACCTCAGAAAATTTATGATTGCTTTGACTTGTCACTTCTTACTTGTTGATTTACAAGTATACTGATACCTAGAGCAAAATGATTATTGCAGGAGGGCAGAAGTGAAATGCCCAGAGGTTGCTGAGGATCAAAGTACAAGATGATTTAATATGATTTAAGTCAAGACATTTTGAATTTTAAAACAGTTGTTTTTGGGGATTTATGTTTTAGACAATGTTTGAATAATTATAATTCGATGGTTTTATTTTCAAAAGGTTATTGTCTTGACATTGAAATATCTGATTGTGCTTAGTATGATCCTAGTTGTTGCCTGTTATAGTTACTTCGATAAATTCTATTAAATTGAAGTAATTTGTATAAAAACTATCAAAACACACGAGATTCTATAGGAATGTGTTTTGAGAATAAAACATTTATGAATAATAGTTTTGTGATCAAAAAAAGGGGGAGAATTTAGGATATTAACTCAGATATCGTTAATAACAGTATTTATAAAACTAGAAAGATTCCAAGTTCTGGAATTAGGATTTGAACAAATCCAGTTAAGTTTTATAAAAGGAAATTCTCAGAATTAAGTAATCAAGTTTGATCAAGTTTTATTCAAATGTTTTGAAAGGAGAATTTAGGATATTAACTCAGATGGCGTTAATAACAGTATTTATGAAACTAGAAAGATTCCAAGATCTGGAATTAGGATTTGACCAAATCCAGTTAAGTTTCATAAAAGGAAATTCTCAAGGTTCATTACTTAAAATTAGGATTGACTAATCAAAGTTTTGACTAAAGTCAATAGTAAAATTTTGAGTAATAGTTAGTTTTTATAAGCAAGTGGGAGCCCAATTTATTCTCTATCTAGTCTGAGGTAAAAGAATAAAAGATGCAATTATTGATGTATCTCGGAATTCATAATCCAGGTAGGATAAGAATTCATAAGATATAATTTACCCTTTTAGTCAAAAGGATAAAAGTTTCAAGACCCATGAAACAAAGGTCGTGACTGACTTTAAAATCAATAATTAAAGTGTTGGATTAAAATATAGGATTCCAGTAGATTTGCCAGTATTGCAAATGGAATCAGATTTCAGGTAGAAATCATTCATCTACACAGCAACTAAGGAAAGTTGCAGTCTTACATATTCAGGAACTGGAAGTTACTCCAGGTCTCCGAGTTCATGGAATATGATAAAAGTCTAGTTATTGTTTTTTTTAAGGTGTTTGCAAAACAATAATTAGCAGATACAAGTGAATCGTACTAACAGACTTGTATTATTTGGTTATCACTTTGATTAAAATGGTAAACTTTAATCAAAGGGTTTTAAACTAAAGAAAGGTGATACTTTATTTTAGACCAGTATCTAACAAACGTTAAATAGATGTTATGAAAGTTATTAAAGAAAAGATATTTGATTTTGTTATCATTACAGCGTGTAATGTGGACTATACAAAATTGATTTCTTTATTACTTTCACATTTTGCATGTTTTAGTATATCCAGGAATGAAATCAGTCTCCGATTTTTCATTCAAAATCTGTCCGTGACAACTTATCATTGTGGGAGCATGATAAGGCGTTAAAGTCATTGTGAACTTTTAGGTAGTTATGATCAGTTGCTGAATAACAGCTACAAGTGTTGTAGACTAAAAGTTGCACAGATATTTGATAGAGTAGCAAATATCGGACGTGATCCGCGGTTGAGATTATTTCTTGGAAACAGTCATAAGTAAATCTCACAGTGGTTGTCCCTATCACCTGAGGTATCTGATTTGATATCATGAGGACTACTGAATTCTTAGTGCACTCAACCGCTACGCCGTAACAGGGTGGCTATAAAGGGTGTAACTAGATTCAGCGGAAGCCGTGGTGTTAAAGGCAGATATGCAAGATGGGATTTGCACCTCTTCTCAGAAGAGAGATATTTCTGGGCCCATCTTGACTGACTAAGTATACTGATGAAGTGCATGGCCATGCCCAAACGAACTGATTTGTTCTTTGTCGTTTACCTATCAGTGAAAGTCAGATAATCAAGAGAACAGAATCTTGAGTATTTAGAGTTGACACTTTCCAAGCTCATACTCACAGATGAAATATCGCGATGCAAAGGGAAAAGCCAAGATATACCCAATCAATGAACTGTAGTTTCATAGATACCAGTTCCTCACGGAATGTTTATATCACCAGTCTGGGTATAAGAGTTCTTGTAACCTGGTCAGCCTAAGTGCCTGTCTAGGGGCCTCCTTAGGTCAGTATAATCAAAGGTGGTATTGCCAACTTGCACAAGTGGGAGTCTGTTAGGAATTATGTGCAGAGTTGACAAACCAAGTGATTACACATCCAATGTTACAAGACACTTGAGGGTCACACCTGTGAGGACCTATAAGTCGAACAAGTTAGACGAAACCCAGAAATGGAGAGTTAGGGTTTATAATAGTATATTATAAATCAATTGGGTAATTACAGTCAGAATCACCAAAGTTGGAGGGTTATTAATTAATTAGGATATTATATATTTATTAGATAAATAAATATATAATAGTTAATTAATAAGGTTTTTATATATATTAGATAAATATATATAATCATAATTATCGTATGCAAATTCTTTTCCAGCTAATTAAAAGGAAAAAGATTAGAGATAATTATAAAAGGAAACTGAATCTTTTACAAACTGTATTTTTCCTCCATATAAATAAGGCTTATGGGTTAAGGAAAAATCTAAGCTTTAAGCAAAAATCAGTTTTTCAGTTTCCTCTCTCTCCCTCTCTCTCCATCGGCGCCGACCCCCCCCCCAGGTCGGATTCCAGTTTCGGTTGTTCGGGTTTTCATACAGTTCAACTAGAAGGACGTTCGTTGGTCGATCACCGGTGGACTATCGTCAAGCAATCCAGGTAAATTGACCTAATCTATTAGGTTTAGAACTATAAACGATTAAAGATCAATAGGCTTTTAATGGGTTTTTAGTTTTTATCGCTTCCGCATGATTAGATCGAAAACAGCGTGTTTTTGATCGCATAGGTTTTATCAATTTGATTAACCTGTATGATTTATCAAACCAGTGAGGTTCGTTAGATCTGAGTTAATCCTCGAGTCAGTTTGATCCGAGGATACCCACAAAAACCCAACATGATCTACTTTAAAAGAGCAACTACTCGGCAAAAACATGGGCCTGTCCTTAGGGGCAGAACACGATTATTGTAGTCCCAAGGTCCAAAATATACCTCCTATTTTTATATTTTTTTTTTGCTATGATTTAATATCAAATTTCAAAAAAGTTTTGGTTAATATAAGATTATAGTGATAAACTATAAACCAAAAAATAATATTACAAATTTGTTATATACTACTAATAATACAACACTACGCAATGTGAAAAGTTTAGCTTGACATTATTAGATTACTAAAATGGCTAAATTGCAAACTTTTTATATTATTTACTAACTACTTTTACATATATTTAATATTAATAATTTAATATGTACTAGATTGGAAAAAGAAAATTGGTAAATTTGCAAATAACTATTTTGTATTATTTAAAAACTAACTTTTACATATAATTAATGTTGATATAATGGAGGGAAAGAAAAATGATAGAAATCAACTAGGGTACAATTGGTTCGTGAAATGTTTTTCAATAGAATTAGCTGTAAAGGAATTGGAATTTGAATCCAATTTCTTGCCTTTTGTGTTTGGTTGTGTCATTAGGAATTGAAATTTGAGTGTAATTTCATCATCCCACAACCACCTATAGGTGTTTTCGGTCGGGTTATTCGAGTTTCAGGTCACTTGGGTAGGGTTAAACAGTTTTGAGGTATTAAAATTATACTCAGTAACCAAATTGAATACGGTTTAAGTTTCAGATCGAACCAACTCGAACTTTTTCTACCCATCACCTAAACCGAATAATATAATTATAAATCCGATAACCCGAACAATCCACCCCAAACCCAAATAACCATACTTGATTAACTGATCAATTTGAATCTGGTCGGTTGGGTTATTTGGGTTCAGTTGTAAACCGACCCTATAACCCGAAATCCAATTGACCTCAACCCGAAGCTTAATAGGTTCGTGGGTGAAGTTTATTTTTTTAAACTTGATGAAGCTGAAAACTGACCGGGTTGACCCGATTAACACCCAATCAGGTGAAGGAGAGGTATGGTGGTTGGAAGGAATCTAAATTCCTTAGGGAGAGGAAAGAAATCTGAATTCCCTCAAATGAATGAAAATTTAGATGGAAAGAATTCCAATTCCATCCTGTAAATGGTAAATAAACGCAGGAATCCTTAGAATTAGATTCCAATTTTCTCTAATTCCAAGTTATACGAATGGTTCACGCGTCCCTAAAATATCAAATATGATATTTGACTTGGAAAAAAAGGGGGATGGCCTCCAAAGGCCCCTATGGGGTTACACCTCTGTTTGCCATTCACCTGAAAATAGTACTATTGTCATTCTCATATTGAAATCATGCTCAAATTTAATAATAGAAGTCTTATTAAAATAGTTGAGGTCTTAAAACATTTTATATACAATGGCTTACCATGTGGTTTGCTTGGAGCTATTCCGACCCTTACCATTCTAATCCTTGCAACTTACAAAAAAATATATACTCTAAAATCGTTTCTTGATAAACTAACCATCTAATGCTTGAGAGCATGCTAACTAATTAAAAGCGATAAAAATCACACATAACATGTATATCTCCATATCTACCTCATTCATGCAACATAGCAAAAAACATGCCGTCATGATATTCGCTTATCAAAAACCAATTGTCACAGGCTTTTACTACTGACACATACCACATAATCTATACTAAATATATTTTATACATAGACGTACATCCTATTTAAGGCGCATGAAACTTATCTCAATTTTTGCTACCAAAAACCTCTCACGAACGATGCACGTTCCTTAGGCGAACATCAACATGTCATATTAGAACCACAATTACATTTGGAGGGCCCTAACATGTCCCAAGTTTAACTTATTTATGGACAATTATAGTTTAACTTCTATTAAATTAATATTTAATAGACGTAAATTGTATGGACAATTATAGATTAACTTATTTTTCCTTTTTACAAGATTGGTAATATCGTCCTATTCTGAAATTTAACAATTAACACTACGTACAAGTGTTACAAATCTTCAATTTCGTTTAGTTAGTGATAACTATGAATTTTCATAGTTATTTCTATCTCTTTTTATATAAATAAATTAGTTAAAATAACCGTTTTGGTCCGTAAAATCCATCTTTTGGTTAAAAATAATGTTCTGAGCTTTATAAGTGCGTTTTAGTATTTTAGAAGTGTTTTACGTGTTTTTGGAGTGTTTTTGTAGAAAATCTGATGCAGTGATTTCTGGAGTGCTCACTGAAGACGCTGACGAGGGTACTTTGGGAAATTCACAAAGAAAAAGACTTTTGGTGCATCCTAGTATTTGAGGTCAGCTCCCATGTGCTCCATGTGCTACACAAGGCTCAAGATGCTGGTGGAAAAGTAAAAAGCAAATAGTGGAGAGTAAAAGGAGGAAAAGTAAAAGGAATATGGTGCTTTTTAGTACCAAAAGATTCTTCATCATGACCTAAGTATTGCTTTTCCTAGAGCCATGTGAGGGCAACCCAAGAAGACTTTTCCCTCCTATATAATGGTGCTATTGGTGCTTGGCTCAACAATGGAAGAAAAAATGCAATCTTAGCTTAGTGTAGTTTTTCTCTCATCTTAGTTTAGTTTTTATTTTTCTCTTGTAAGGTAGAAGTAACTTTAATTACTAGTGGTAAGTCTTGTAGTTTAACTTTTATTTTCAAGTCTAGAACTAAATATTATTTCCAGCAAGTAGTTTTAATTTTTAGTTCGTATTTTGTACTTTCAGCTACTATGGTATTGCAGTGACCACTTCTGTCGGCACTGTTGTTTTTAATTAAATTTCGTAATCTTTTAGTATGACTTTTCCAAACATCTCTACCTTTGTTTTCTTTACTTTCTTAGTCATGCACTAGTAGTATTTAGGATGTAGGAAGAAAAAGTACCCGGAGTTTATAAACAATGCTTGAATAGTTTTCGTGTTTTAAACTTAAATTATTTCGTTCATTTATAGTTCGAAAATGCCCCAATGATGCAAACGAGCTGATCACTTGAATGTGTCTAACGTCTAGTCTTAACTCAGAGATGGGTAGGACGTCGTGACACGAGCTTGAATGATGCTAGGGAATTCGAGAGAGTTCTTACGACACTAACGAGAGTTGGGTCAATACAGTGGGCAGATCCCCACCAAAAGGAGCGGGCAAGCTACCTAGTGCGTCCACCGAGGCCACTTAGAGCGATTGCTTAAGCACAAGCCTATGAAATCCGAGAGGATTCGCCGGGGATCAACCACTGACTTAATAATTGAGTTTTTAATACGTAAATTCTACTAGGAAGTGTGAGTGCGAGATAGGACCGGGTCTTTCGTGAACAGAGAGTGTCCACTGTCCCACAGCACTATGATCACCAACTAGGGCCAAGTATTTCTTATAAAGTCCGGGGAAAAATATTCCTACGTCCCTATCCTTTTAAACCGTAGCAAAGCTTTAGTTAAATCTTTTCATTAGAAGTATTTCAAAAACCAAAACCAATTTATCTCTTCCTCTCTAATCGAAACTTGTAAAAAGGAGCTCATGAGAACCGTATTGTCTTGATTGTTCCAGTCCCTGTGGAATACGATATCTGGTATCTTACCAACTATTACTTGGAAGTGACGATCACAGTGAGCAGTGTATACTTGTACTGCCCACTGTGGCCTGTTCGCAAGCCACTGCGAATTACACGTGTTAGATCTCACTGCACAAACCCTTGATAAAGTAACGATCACAAGTGACCGTGTTAAGTTGTACTGCCCACTGTGGCCTGTTCGCAACCTCACCGCGATTTACACGTGTGCATTGTAGGCTCTGTCGGGATATTTGCCTACCAGTTAGCATATACTTTACACCCAAAAGAGAACACAACAAACCAAAATAGGAGATCGACAGCTAACTAACCCAAACCCAAAAAACAAAACATAAATGAGGAAAACTACTACACCTTGACAGCAACTGTCTTCCGAAGTTACATCTTACGAGAAGTAAACGGGCAACCTTTCCGATATGTGCCTTCCAAATGCGAAGCCGCTGAATAGGTGGGTGGATCCCGTTCTGTTTCAATGCTACGTTATACGCGGATTGATTAGCCAATTTGCCCAATCTAAACCCACTTTATTATCTCTTCTTTTCACCCATTCGAAGATTTTTCTTTGAAACTCGAATAACTTGTTCACTATCTTACTATTTTTGCCCTTAAAGACCACGTTTAATTAATAAAGTGGACCCATACAATTAACACCATAATGTTTCAGTGATTTTAGTCCCTTAATACCACTAGTACTCGCCTTTAAGCAACAATTAAACATCCCTAAACCCATAGTTTGATGGTTACGTAAATTTCTTAAAATAGTACATTAAAATTTTAATTTGTAAGGGCTAAACAACAATTAAACATCCCTAAACCCAAAAGTAAGGGTTGAGTTTGTATTTCCTAACTTGACCCCCAAACTTTTTTTTATTTCTCTGTCATTTGTATTTATTATAACTTTTATATATCAATAATGATACAATTAAAAATCATATCCAAATATTAGCAGCCAAACACAGTGATATTAAAAATGATATTTAAACACGATTAATAAACCCAACAACATTTTTGAAATAACAATGTTTATTTCTATATTATATTGTCAAACACCTATTTGTTATAGTTTTTTTTTTTCATTTTTATTATCAAAATATGTTATTAACTAATTTTGAAATAGAGAACACTCAAAATCTCAAATTAATGATTCCTAGTAAGAAAATTTAAAAATACATCCAATAAAATATTTCTTAAGGTTAAAATGAGTACATTTTATAACATGTAAATCTAGTATCTATTATTTATTCAATTTATAAAATACTTTGAAATTAATAAATAATTATTAGAAAGATGCCTTAATGTTCCATTCACCAAACCCCCTATCATCAATAGGAGAATTTATTGTTTTCATACCAAATATCACTTCTTCATTCATTCATGTGTGCTGTGCATGGAACCATTATGAATATAAATATATAATATATAATATAATATTTGGTTTTCAATAATATCTTTATATAAATATACAAGATTATAAGCAAATATTTAAATATTATTTAACAATTAAAAATATTCTTATTTCATTACTCAAATCCAAATTTGAATTCAAAATTTTTATATTATTAAATTTTCAGCGAGATGACAAGTTTTTTTAAAATTTATTTAATATTCTCCTAATCCTTTTATATTCTTCTTGAAAAGATAATTTTCTGGTATAAAAATTGGGATTACCTTTTGAAAAGGAATCTTGAAACTATTATATAAAAGCATAACATGTGTTCTAAATAGAGCTGGTATGCAAACACAAAGAAAGTAGGAAGGTTTATGACCATTACAGTTGCAGCAAAATCTTATATATCAAACACGAATATTCACATCAAATTATATTTAGACATTAGGTTTTATACACATTGAATTTAGTGTAACATTATATATTTACATCAATTTCTCATTATTTTTACAATTACAAATTTAATCTTTCAATATTGAGAGATGTATATATTTATTTCTAAAAGTGTTAAAGTTTTAGGATTTCTAAAATCATGAGTTATACTTTCTAAATTATCTAAAATTATCCAATGTCACATAGTGCTACATCACCCTCTTCACTACTTATCCAAAATTATCCAAAACACGTGTTACACCTTATTCAAATAAGGGGTAGCGCCACCGCCACGAGGGGGCTAGTTGCCCCCCTAATATTTTAAATTTTATTATTTTTCATTTTATATATTAGGGATATTTGAGTAATTGCCCCTTTAAAAATTAGCTTTACACGGAAATTACGATTATTGTTAACATTTTAGAGTTTTTTTATGTATAACAAACTACTTTTTTAGAATTAAGATTGTTGTTCAGAGTTTGCCCCCACACGAATTATTTTATATTGTAATCTTTCTATTATTAAAGTATAAAATAAGCTAAAAAAATCTTGTTACAAAATATACTAGTTGATCATATTAAAAAACCAAAACAAATTTGTTATGCTATATTTTGGGCGTCAAATTTTTTGTAATACCATTTTTCGGCCCTCAAAAATATAATGTTCGTGTTTAGTCACTGGTGTTTACCCAAACAACACTTACCACTTACCGGTAAGATTTAAAAGTATTTTTTAGGTGTTGTTTACTTGACGATTACCCGGTAAGTGCTTACCAGGTTAATTTACCTTAAGAGATAAACATGACAAGGACTAGAATTTTACCCAATAAGAGCGATGACATGGACCTAGAGTTTTACCTGGGAAGTGAGATTGAAATCTTATTTGGTAAGAGCTTACTTGGTAATATGTTTCATATGACACCGTTTTGAGAGACTAAAATATTGCCTGATATGGTATAGCTAGATGGATGATAATGTTCAATTTTTTCGGTAAGCACTTTACTGATAAGTACTTAAGTAAATGGGCCCTTACTTTACCGCGTAAGATTTTAGTCCATCAAAAATGATTTACTCAATAAGCTTTATCCATTTGTATTCTTCTTTTAGAATACTATTTTAGAGTGATGACGACAATATCACTGACAGTCAACGTCTGTGAAATTTATACCTATATTGGACCTAGACTTCTCTATACCATCAAATTATGAAGAAGTTTTGTGAGTGTAGGACACAGTTTATATTGACGAAGCAACTCTCACGGTACCTGAATTCTTTAGGTGTTTCATTTTTAAGGTTTGTGTTTGACTTTGTTGTGTTTCGGATGGTAATATAGCAATCAAGAAGAAAGCTTCTTAGAAAAAGGTAACATCTACATACAGGTAAGATATCATGATCATTTACCACTGTTGATGCCATGTTGAAGATGGCTAAGGCAATTGTTAAGAGAACGAGGCTTCAAAACGAGGCTTCAACTTTTGATAACTTGGAGAATGGAATTGGGCCCACAATTTTGATCGAACATGTGTTGTCATTCTCTGTTTCTCATTCTTTGTCTAGAAATTGGATCTTTATTTTGATGCTTAGTATTTCTGATTTTTGCCTAATGCTTGATTGATTAGCATGATGCAATATCGAGTTAGCAGAGCTGCAATGAACCAACATGGTTATAGGTGTCTGATTCAATTGTATCATAGGCACTTTTAATTTGTGTTATATATAGTGGTCGTTTATTTGTAAATGGATAGTCATGTCTTTATGTTGAGATGGACAATGTGTAAAGATTGAGACGAGAATGGTCACAGTAAGCCTCATTAGTGTTAGATTTTCATTTGTATTTTGGGTTTGCTTTTATTTCTATGAATTCTCAAAGAGACAAGGTTTTAAACCTCTTTTTATCCCTAATATGGACTTAGATTGCTACTGAAAGTACTTGAAACTCTCTACCCGAAATGAGTATATTCATGTGAAAGAGAACTTTGTATATTATAACTAAAGTTTTGCATCCCGCCACATTATGCAGCTATCTAACTAGTTCTATATAATAAATGAGTTCCAATATATATGAATGTGCAATTTAAGAATAGTGTAATGTGGGCTAAATAGTTAGGTAATCAATCCAAAGACATTTGAAAAGTTAAATTCAAAATAACTTCAGAGGATAAAATGTTGACAAAGGAACAAAATAGAATAACTCAAATAAGAAATTTGTAAAGTAAAACATAAAATGAATATTGAAAGGCTAATAAACAATTATTAAGGTATTAAGTATTTTCATTTAATAAATCATTATGTATATAATGGGGTAAGTTTAAACGAGAAGCTACATATATTAGTACAAAAATTCACATTTGCCACGGTAAAAAATCATGGCTATAGGCCTTTAGGTACAGTTTTTCATTTTTATCAAAGCGTAGCATATTCTCCCATGACCATTGATATCTTTTTTGTCACGCTTAAAATGTGTTGTCATATCAAATGAAAAACCATAGCTATAGTTTAAAACCCGTTGCTAAAGGCATATTCAATTTTTATGGTATTAAAACATTTTACCTATAACCGTGGCCATAAAGTACTTATAGCTACACAAACTCACATTAAACGTGACATTTAGTTATCTTTTGGTCACATAATATATAAAAAAAAGCAGGACAATAAACTACATATAGCCACATAATTTGTTTTTAATGTAGCCTATGATTGCTTATAATCATGTATATTTACTTAATGTGGTCAAGACGAACTTGAGACTTCATCTTTGATAAAGAATGAACCAACCACCAGGGCAGTATGAATTTTGTTAAAAGTATTTCATTAAATATTAAAAACCATGACCAAATTCATGACATATAGTTACACTTAATTTTTAGAAACGTGGCTATAGATTAACTTTTTCGTCAAACAAATAAACAAAGGCGAATTCAAGACATATAGTTACACTTATATTTTAGAAACGTGTGTATTAAATACCTTTTGGTCATGCGAAATATTAAAAATGATGACGTTAAACCACTTATTAGTCACACATAATTATGTAGAATCGTAGCTATTGTTCAGCTTTTAGTGACAATAAAACTTGTATTAATCCTGGTTTTAGCTATGTTAATAGCTACACACATTTCATATTAACTGTGACGAAATCATCAAATATTGTCACTCTTCATACTATAAACCGTGGCTACTGGTTATCTTCTGGTCACACAAAATAATAAAACCATGGCTACTAACACCCGTGACTTTTCTTGCTATATGTGTATTGTTTTTTGGTCACAGGAAAATGACTTCATGAGGCCATATGCGGGTCTATGGTCACAAATAATAATTGTCACAACATAAAACGATGGTTTAGAAAAAAACCGTGACTATATATATGTCTATGGCCACAATTTTTAATTGTTACTTGCCACGACAAAAAAATTGTGGTATAGGAACAATTTAGTCACGGTTTTATTTAAACCATGACATTATGTTTAAACATGTTTTCTAATGGTCATGGTTATTGAGTTATATCGTGGCTAAAGCAATCCTCTGATTTTATTTATGACTTTTAGTCACAGTTCTAGACCTAACCGTGACTAACATGAATTTCAAAATCGTGGCAAAAAGCATTTTTGTACTAGTGATATTTGCGAGAAAGTGAGACGTGTGATATCATATATGATAGACATTTGTAATCATATATGATTAAAAATACATGTTACAATGACAATACATAAATTTTTAATCCATATATGATAAAACACATCTAAAAGGCGTGTATTCATATATGATGTTGGGACTTCTAGTAAATATTTAACTTCTTGAATGATCCTTCCCCCATCTCTCATCACAACACACACACATACATATATAATATAGGCACCTTCAAATACAACGTTTTGAAAGATTGAACCGTGCAACCCGATCCAAAAACATTCATTTTTAACACATTCATTATGATTGATTAATTACTCGATCATCAGTGATTATCGATTTTATGCAATAATCTTACATGTAATACATAGTATTTTCATTAAATGCATACACTAATAGAGTGCATATAGATGTGGATAAAATTAGCACTGCCAATGCATCTAGATGTGCATGGAATTCCATTCACATATATTTGCATTACGGTTCATATACGAACCAACATTGTCGTTTTCAGCGAGTATTGAAAGAGAAGAAAACCTAAGATCTTGTTTTGATCGGATTTGGTGAGTTTTTCGAATCTCGGATGACCTTGAAGATGACGTGTTTCGAATCTCGAAACTCACACGACTTTAATCGTCGTTGGAAGGTACAATTTTCTAGCATCCACCCTTGACCGACAAAGGGCTTATGATTTCTTACATTTCACGTCGTCATGATGTCTGGATTGGAGTGATAGAGACTAATTGGAAACCGATGAGCTTGGGGTAAAAAGAAAGTGAGAGATCTGGAATTATGCGGAAATACCTTTTATTTATTTTTAGTTTAACAAAAATACCCTTAGAATATGGCGGATGCTTGTATTTCTAATAACTTTTGATTTAATGTAATCCATGGATTAGATTAGTCTTCATAGTTCTCCAAATTTCTTGGATTTATATTTGATCATTGATCTATATATACATGTATGTTATTTCTAAGTTCAAGTTTTAATATTGTGTTTGATTATGTATTTAACTTATTTAAATGTACTTGTATTAGTCTTTTAAATGGATGTGCTTTATTATGTAACTTTTTTTATTTAACAGAATGTTTGTTTTGTATAATATTTTAAGCTACATTGATAATAATAAATAAATATTTAAGTTAGTTTAAAAATGAAAAAAAATCTAGATATACTTTGTAAAATCAACAAATTATAAAGGTATTACCTAAGTTTATGTAATTAGAATTATGCACTTTGGTGTAAGGTTTAATATTTTCCATTGATGCTTTTTACATCAAAATTTACATTATTTTAAACCATGTTTGACAAACTAGCTAATAAACTAGCTGATGATTGATAGGTTAGTCGATGAATAAGATGCAATTGACAAAAACTAATTGATAATATAACTTATGACTGTAAAATGACAAAAAAGACGTGTTTAAAAAATTGATAGTGTAAAATTTAGTAGGAGTATATTTGAAATAATAGAATAATAAGTCACTAAGACGCTAATAAGAAGCTAGCTTATAAGTTAATGGAATTGATATTATCGTTGAAAAGGCTCTTATATTTAGGTGGAAAATCAAATAAAAGAAAGGGTGTCTCGCTTTATTTATTGAATATAGTTATAAATAAAACATTAAACCAATTAATTTTTATATTTAGATTAACAACTATACGAAAATATTCTAATAAATGGTTAATAAACTTATATAATTCTAGGGAAAAGTTAAAAAAAACCCAACAAACTATTTCATTTTGAATGGTTAAGTCCTTAAACAATTTTTTTGAACAAAAAAACCATTAAACTTTCTCATTTTGAATGATTAACTCACTGACTAAACTATTCTTTTGAATGAAAAAATCATTAAACTTTTTTGTTATGAATGACTAAGTCCTCAAACAATTTCTTTTCGATAAATAAACCATTAAACTTTCAAAATTTGGTTACTTACCCCTTTTGATAAAAATAAAAAAATTTGGTTGGTTTTAATGTCAATTGTCGTTTCAAAAAAAAAAATTTAATGTAACTAACTATGAAGGTTTTAAAGGTAAAATATAACTATGTTAGTTTAGTTTAAACAAATATAAGTAGCAAATTTTTAAAAATTCAATGATTTATTTTGTTGGAGAAAGTATTTAGGTACTTAATCATACATAATTAAAAAGTTTAATGGTTTTTTCATTCAAAAGAATTGTTTAGTGATTTAATCATTTAAAATGAAAAAGTTTAAGAGAAAATAATTAATATACCCAAAAAAAATACCCCAATTAATCTCCTAACCAAACTCTACCTCCGGTGACAAAAATAGACACCGGGCCGCTACCGCCGGCCGCTATCCGGCCAAAATGGCCCGCTATCCGGCGAAAACCTCCCTTTCCGGCCAAAATGGAAATAGTGGGCCGCTACCAAGCAAATTTGGTCCGCTACCAAACCAAATAAATGGTCCGCTACCAAGCCAAAATGGTCCGCTACCAAGCAATAGTGGGCCGCTACCGGTCATATGTGTGTGTATATATAAATGAAATAGTGGGCCGCTATTAGAGGGTGGATTGGTAGCGGACGGTTGGGTATAATTGTAACCGGAGGGAGAGATTGTCTAGGAGAATCATTGGGGTATTTTTTTGGGGTATATTAATTATTTTCTCAAAGTTTAATGGTGTTTTTGTTAAAAAAAAAAATGTGTAGAAACTTAACCATTCAAAATGAAATAGTTCGTTGGTTTTTTTTGAACTTTTCCCATAATTCTAATGATGGCATAAAGAGCTTTTGACTTCTTTAATTTTGTATGACTATTTATAGATTCACTTAATTATGTGATTAAGTTATAATTAACAGAAAACACGTAACCTAAACTTAAATTACATGGACCATAGGGAGTCTAAAATCATGTTACTTGGGTGGGGGTATTTAAACTTCACATGCTTTATTTAATGTCATCAATAAGTGGAATTCACACTTGTGATTGTGGGACTTATATTAATCAATATTACATATACCATTAATATAAAATACAAAACATGTTTAATTTTTTATATAATTTATTAAAAAGGTTCAAGATATACTGTTTTTCTTTTGTAATTTTGAAATGAGTGAATTGCAATTTTGGTCCCTGTGGTTTGCCAAAACCAGCACCTATCGTCCCTATAAAATTTTTATTGCAGAAAAAACACCGTGGTATGTAATTTTGCTTGGTTTTGGTCCCTCAAGACTAACACCGTTAAGTGTGTCTGTTAAGTCCTCCCCATGTGCCATGCACACGAGGGTATTTTGGTCTTTTTAGTGAAAAACAAACTGCATGGACAAAAAACAAAAAACGCAGATAATAATAAACATCATGAACACACTTGAATACTCATCTTTTTTACCCAAAACCCAGATTTCATAACAAACAGTACTCATCTTCTTGACCCAAAACCCAGATTTCATAATAAAAAATACACGCCAACAACTTTAATCAAAATTAACAAGATAAATCAAGCATTCAATCAAACTAAATCCAATTTCATGAACACAAAAAACATTTTACAAATTCCAAATACAATTTCAGTTACAAACCTATTTCAAATCCCAAACCAAAAGTGTTTCAAATCCCAAATCTAAATTTACATTCAAAATCATAATAAAAATTCAAAACCCTATATTGTATCTCTAAACTCATAAATTCAAATCCCTATACAAATTTATATGAATTCCAATCAAGAAATCAGAATCCTAATTTAACTTGAAAATCTAAAAGCAAACCAGTAATGAACGAGATAGAGGATGGAGAAGAAGCAGACTGAGATCAAAGGAAACCCAGATCTGATCCTTGCCTTGTCGTTTGAAAGGAGAAGCAGACACCCAAACTTGATTGAAACCCTAAACGAAACCCTCATCGGCAAAGATTCTATCGAGAAGATGATCGGTTTTGAGCAGATCTCGAACCCAGATCTAGGGATCTTGAACCCATCTATAAACCCTCTACCTTCGATCAATTTCGTGAACCATCTTGAACCCAAATCTCAGAGAAGATCGATTTCGTCGAAGGGGAAGGAACGTGTCGAAGGGATCGTCGTCGTCGGAGTGGTGGGCGTTTGGGGGCGGCAACGGTGGTCGGAGTCTGTGGGGTGGCGACGGTGGTCGACGCCTGTGGGGCGGAGACGGTGGTCGGCGTCGGTCGGCGTTTGTGGGACGGGCGGACGGCGACGGTGGTCGGCGTCTGGGCGGCGACGGCGGTGGTCGGCGCGTGGATGGTGGCGATGGTGTGTGGATGATGGTAAAAAAACAAGGCTGAGGATGAATTTGGGTTTTGTTTTTGCAGGTAGGGTTTTCAAAAGGGATAACGATGGGGAATATGAATATGGGTTTGGTAGAAGAAGAACAAGAATAAGAAGGGTGGGAGAGATATGAATGAATCTGGGTTTGGTTTAAAGATTAAGAAGAAGAAGAAAGGTGGGTGGGGGGATATGAATATGAGAATTATAAGATTGGTCCTTGTAGTTTGTTTTTTTATATAAAAAGACCAAAATGCCCTCATGTGCATGGCACATGGGGAGGACTTAACAGACATACTTAACGGTGTTAGTCTTGAGGGACCAAAATCACGCAAAAACACATACCATAGTGGTTTTTTTGCAATAAAAATTTTGTAGGGACTATATGTGCTGGTTTTGTTAAACCACAGGGACCAAAATTGCAATTCACTCTTTTGAAATTAATTTATTCTTGAAAAGTAAAATATTTTATTGAATAGATTATATTTATAGTTTGTTGTAAAAAAATTATTTTATTAAAATAATATTAAAAAAAATATGTTCTAGTAATTGGTTCAATAATTAATCGCATTTTCTAGATGAAATAACAATTAAAAAGTACCTAAAATTGCCCAGTAAAATGTTTCAATTTGATATGAAATGGCAAATCTTTCGTTTTCTTAGGGACATAAAACTCTTAGACCACCTCATAAGGTTGACACGAATTTTTTTTGGTTATGTAATTATTGATTGGAATGAGACTTTACAAACTTTTTGCATTTATTGACATCAAAATAAATATGAAAACATAGTTTATTAGACTATATTCACAAAATATTTTTAAATGTAATTATATTTTTGTATAACTTGTTAATTTCATGTTCAAAATATTATATGTATATATAAACCATACTTAAGATTATGTTTGTGAGACCATATTGGAACCATTGGATAAGTTGATCTTGTCGAACATTCATAGTAGAACACACTAAATCTTCACTATAAAAAATAAAATAAAACTTTACAGTGGAACATCGAATTATTATAAGACCGAACATTCACATCTAGAAATTTGAACCCTCAAATAAGGAACCAAACATCCACACCTAAAAAATTTAACCTTCAAATAGAAAACGACCTCATTCACATGAAGAATGCATTGAAATTTTACGTGAGAGATACATTGGACCTTTATAGAAATACACACCTATATATATACGAGGCTAACAATGTAAGTATTATAAATTGTTATAAAGTATAAGAACTGGTACATTATTTGTTATTACATTTTAGTTTTTTTTTTATGTCTAAGACTAGAAATTAAGTCATTGATTACATACGTTTGTCTAATTATATGAAACTCTTTTACGTGCTATGAAAAACTACATGTAAAAACGTTAACATTAGGGAAACAAATACATTTCTAAAAAACATGCTATACCAAGAAGAAAATGGGGGATGTTTTTCCAGGTATTCAAAACCTTTCTAAACTCTAGATTAGCAATAGGAATCATAGGTTGCATGTAAAGTGGGATAATTTGGTGTTCTTCCCCTTTGATTGGATAGTTTTTTGGTGGTGCTTGTAGTGGTTTTACTCCCTTTGGTCTAGTATTTGAGACTCTCCATTTTGTTGTAGTCGTGTTATTTTAATAGATTCAGATTGCTTTGAGAGGTGATTACCATGCGAAGCTTCTTCCTTGATTGAATTTTCTTTTGCTGTTCAAAAAAATAAAAATAAAATGCTTAAATCATAGTCTTGGATGAATCGCATCAATCCTCCGTGATCACGCCCACCGTAATCGCAAGATGAGTGGCTGAGATTGCTCCTCACTTTTTCTTAAATTGACATGCTTCTCGTTTGAACCTTCTTTATATATATATATATATATATACTATTTTTATCATGTTTTTCTCATCAATTTAACATCCATATTTATATATTTTTTTTTCTTTTTTTTTAGTTTTTCGGTTTTTAAGGATTTTCTTGAAACCTCTCCTATTTATAACAAGTACATATACGATGGAAGTTGTGAGGAGAATATTTTAATATAAACTATTCCAAGAGTCAAACCAAGGTCTTTAATGTAAAAAGGGTTAAACATTTAACCATGAGTCAAACCCTTTCTTATTTTAAGAATAAAATTGAATTAAAGGTATAACTTTAGGGTGTATTCGAAAATTAAACAAAAAGACCGCAAAATACCAAACACAAGAAAACAAGTAGAGAGTAGACTACTGACACGGTGGGTAATACTGAAAATAATTATAACAAACTGTCCTCATCTGTAAATTTATTTATTTATTTAAAAGCCCCGCTCAAAAGGGAATTATATCATCATGTGCCCTCTACTTTCTCTCTTTTCTCTTCTCTTTCTTTCTCTCACACACACTCACTGTGTACTGTGTGTTCTTCCCACACTATTTTTATCCTAAATTCCTCCTACTGCAATTTTTCCATTAATTTAATATGGAATCCAGCTCAACTGTGGAGTATATCATGTCTGCTTTCTGTATAATTAAATGCTAATTAGTTAGTTTGTTACCAGATGAGATTTTCTTCTACTTTAAATGCTCTCCATTGAAGTCAATTTCAGCTGCATAATAAAGTTTGAGCTCTGAGATCTGTTTGTAGCTAAGGATTTTTAGTGACGAAAATGTCGGCAGAGGTTTGCCGGAGGCTTTTGGTTGGAGTTTTTCAGGTGAATTTGAGTTAGTTTGTGATGAGACGACGGAGCTTGGTGTTTGAGCTTCAATGGCCGAATTTCAAGGTGCATTGCCATTGTTGTTAGTGTGATTTTGTTTTATGGAAAGTTTGTTTTGGTATTTGCAATTTCTGATTTGTTTGGTGAACAATTCATCTTATATACATGCAATTTTACATTTGTTTTCATTTTTTATGTTAGGTTAAATGTTGTGGTGTGTGTGTGTGTGTGTGTGTTGTGTGTGTGTGTGTGAAATGTTATGTTTCATTTGGCTAGAAGTTCATCTTTTGGTATGCAATTTTTTATGAACTAATTGTACTAGGTCAAATTCTGTTTGTGCATTTTATAATATACATATTTTAGGTTAAATTATCTGTACTTGTGATTGTGGTTTGGGGTGGGGTGGGGTGCAAGCAGGCAATATTTGATCTGAAGTAAGTAAAAAGGAAATTTGGTGGCTGAAAATTCAGAAGTTTATCTTTTGTTTTATTTGATTTGTAAGTATTATGAGAAATTGTGTTACTTGGAACTTTTACAGAGACTTGAAGTATTGGAGAACTAGTTAGTAGTTTATTTTACTGATCTCAATTCTCAAGTGCTTGTGAGTTTATCCTCATAAGGTATTAGGTGAATTGTAATTGTAGTGATAAGGAGATTGCTTGTTGTTACAAGGCAACCAACAAAGTTAAATTGATTTGGAGTGGTAGAAATTTGGTGGATCACCAGATCCATCTAATCTTGAACCTAATTTACCTTCTACAATTAAACTCTTAAAGGATAAGTTTGATGACCAGCAGAGATACATGCCTTTTCACCCTTTGAATGACAAGTAATGATGCATTGGGGTTCTGGTTTTCTCCGGTTGACATGATTTTTGACTGCGTTAGAGTTGTAGCAATCCGTGATGTTCGGTGGTAAGTGCTAACTTGCTTGATTCATGTTACTAGTGTTATCAAATAATGCTATATGGTTCAATATCCTGGAATCCTGAACCCACTTCTATATTAAAAAAAATGCATACCTCCTTTTGGCTTTTATTTATATTTGGTTGATTTTGTCTAGGTGGAAGAAAATCAATTCTTGCCCTTTTGCTCTTTCCAACTTTCCCTTGTTTATACCCTTTTTGCTTCTTGCTTTCAATATTAGCTACCTTTTCCCAACTTTATTTTTTCTTTATTGAGACTAGATGCTTTGGGAAGTGAAGTGCAATACCATAACAGTTTACTTGGGTTGTATTGTCAACTATACTAATTTATAAAGATTCTATGAGTTCTTAATCAATTAGCAAGATACCAGGATTTCTGGCACTGCTGTGTCTACATGATGAAACCTGGCACATAACCTTGAAGAATGTCCCTTAATATATGTAAGAAATGTTTCAGTCAGCTGTTGTTGTCTGTAGGTATTGGCAGCTGGCTTGTCTCCTATATTAGGCAGCACCTTGCTTATTTTTGAGTTGGCTTGTAATTATTATGGTCTGTCTTTCCTACAATTAAAATTTTGTGTAAATCAGGAGATGTAAGATTTCACCGGTGCCTTGTAGAAGACCCTTAGTTTACTTTCTCTGAAATTCTGCTTGTATCGTGTTCTTGTTTGGTAGCTCTTTGTAATTAGTGAGTTAATGAGATATATGTAGCAATTTTGTATGTTTTGACAGCATAATTCTTGCATGAAAGGGAAGCACCACCCTTTTTATCCTCATCAAACAGAAGTGTTTGAAACCATTAGGGAATTTCACATTGATATTGTTCTCAACTTTTTCAATAAGCTGTTATATTTCGTGAACGTCTGGTCTGCTTGTTTTTTCTCCTGCCAAACTTTTTCATGTCTAGAAACTCTTCTGCTTGCGGTTCCTGCCTTCCTGGCCATGTCAGATAAATTGTTTCATAATGTCGTTATTTTGCATATTATTTGGATTGGTTGGTGATCTAAATTTGTTCTGTTGTTGATGTCCCAAATCAGGAAAATTACTTCATTTGCAGAGCCATCGACTTTGTGCATGTGAACCATTCCTCATGGAACTCTGCTCTGCTCAACTGCTTAAATTAATCTTCTTCATAG